>OZ023313.1:18872990-19125490 GCA_964007375.1 Ophion obscuratus
CTTCGATTTTGTTGATACTTATATATGTTATGAAGCATTTTTATCGGCGGAAAAACGGTTTCAAGGGGTGAAATCAACCCTCGAATAGGGGTGATTCACCCCTTAATTTTTTTTTTGAGATTACTCGCTAGTGAATTTTTTATCGCTTGGGACTAGAACAATTTTCGTTTTTGTTTCATTGCGATCGGTCGACTGCTTGTGGGTGAAACTGCAGTATTACCCCTTGACATGCCTTTCGTCGAGGGCTGGTTTCACCCCTCAAAACTGTTTTTTCCGCCGATGAAAAGAAATACGTTTCGCTTACACTAAGAAAAAAGAATCGCTGAATGTGCAAAATGCATTTTGTTGTCTCGAAATTTTGTTGTTTTAACAGTTTGCTCCGACATGCTAAATAAGTTACAGTTCACACCACTATACTATTTTACCACCAACTATACTGTTTTGTTATGCTAATAAAAAATCAAGTTGAACGTATTGAAAGATAAATTTTGTTAAACTATCTGAATTTTGGATGGATGAACGAATTTTTTTTTCCAGTGTAGTTTTCAGTGCTTCATAACATATATAAGTTTCAACAAAATCGAAGGACGACAACTGAGGGATGTTCCTTGTTAGTTCTTCTACTGTGTTGCTTATGACTTATGAGGTACCGTAAAATGGGGTTACTTTAAGCAGGTTTTGGAAGTTTTTTGTAGGTAACTTTTTTTTAAGATCCTAAATTCCAACTTTTTTCGCTTCAATAGAACAGCGTGTCCTTTGGTTATAAAATGTATAAGAAAGTCAAGCCTCAAAAAAGTGTCAAAGTAACCTCGATCGTGGGGTTTCTTTGACAAGCATTGAAATGCAACTAATGTCAAAGATCAAGGCTACTTTGACATCATTTTAATTAAAAATTGTAATATTTTATGTATTATACATGGAATTAAATGAAAAACAACGATTGTTTACAATCAAATTGTGACCTTTATTAAGGAAACATTTTACTTAAAAATATCAAGTACATAGGGTTCTATTATAGGCACTTAATCATTCTTATAATTATCATTGATATCAAAATCAACTTTAGCAACGCTATAATAAACTTGAGGACGAAATTTTAGCAACGATAGAAGAAACGTCAAAAAATACTCAAAACCGTATTTTGGCGCTCAGTTAAAGTAGCCCCAAAAATTGTCAAAGTAACCCTTACTCTCAATTTAACCCCGTTTTATGGTATGCGCGCTGTAGCCGTCTCTGTTGTGCGCCTCAGCTCGCGTAGGCTTATCGCAGACTATGGGTACTGACAGCTGTCACTCGAAAATGTTCTAATGGTGTCAAATTATTTCTCAATTCCATATCGCATATAGTCAGTGTTTATAGAAGGGCATTCCATATTTCCACTTTATGGCTTGTGAGTTATCACTAAATTGCTCTGTAAAACGTCATAACGTGACGTATCCTGTTACTGAAGAATACAGCTCGTAAAAGTGATCGTAAATTTAGTGTGTAAAAAAAATGTTGCATGCCAGACTTATGACGGAAACGCAGGAAAGTCGAGGGAAGAAAAAGTAAGCTGATCGGGTATAGTAAAATGAGGCGATGCATTGAATATCTAAAAAGGTCTCGTGCAACTGAATGTGTGCATTTTCTCTCTCTCTCTCTCCCTCTGCCTGTCCCTCTCCCTCCCCCTCTTCCTCTGTCTTTCCATCTACGAACACCCTTATCGTATTTCTCCATCCTTTTTTCAATTGCTCTCTACCTTATCCTCTTTCATCGCATTACCCTTCGCCAGCTCTATTTGACATTTATATATGCGTACTTCACGTATCGAAAAATGACGTACCGTCGTTCTTTCCAGATGGAGTTCTTCCATTTTTTTAATTGCTCTCTCTCTCTCTCTCTCTCTCTCTCTCTCTCTTTCCATGTCATTAGGTATTCTAGCCCTAATTACTGATGTAGTAATAGCGAGGAGGAAAATCGAACAACCATTTCAGAAAAATTGGGTGGACGAATTTTACTGGAAATGTTGTAAACGGAGCTAGCTGGCAAGATATTTCGAAAATGTCATTATTTTTTATTTGTATCTTGAGTTTCACAATTATTGAAGTACCATTGGAAATAAAAGTAATGCGGAATTTGATTTTCAATATTTCAGTAGAAAAAGAAGTTAATGGTTTCTCGTTAATGTTTGCTTGCCTTTAGATCGGCGTTTGGAAATCGTGGCAGAAAGAAGGCCTCGATATAAAAGACATTGTTTGGCCGGGTAATTCGCATACGCCGCCGCAGGGAGTACCGGAAAAGTTCTATTTGAAAATAACGTTTCTCGAAGAACCGCCGTACATTAATCTCGCACCACCGGACCCTGTAAGTGGAAAGTGCCTAATGGATCGTGGTGTTCACTGTAAAGTCGCCAAGGAGTCCGACATGGTTGGGTAAGTACGGAATTGATATCTGCAACGTCGAAAGCCAGTTCCCTATCGAGAAATAAACTCAAGACGATTCTATGTCGCACGTAATGAAATGTGAAACATCGTATCTACATAAAAGCAATCTGATGAACCAGAAACAACGCACCGTAAATTATATGATAATACAGAATTCATTCCGAAAGCGGATTCACCATTTTCTTTATAAAAACAGGATCCCTTATCTCAAGATGTAATAAAAAATGTGAGGAAAAATTTGTCTGTGATATTTGATTTTTTAAAATTTACTTACAGATTTTTTTGTTTTAAGACTTGATGATTATAAACGATTTTTGGCAATTCTTTAGATAAGTGACTTTTCCGAAAAACGAGCCTAACATTTTTTTGTCCTATTTTCTCATTTATTGGGCCATAAATGATGATATTCAGTCGAGGGGGGCTAACATTTTTTATTAACGAATTTTTCACGAGCAAAGATTATTATATTAAAAAATTACTAGCAAACCCAAACAAACCCAATATAGGCGTCTAAATGTTAAAAAATTTCCTATTGTATCACGTGTTTATCATAATGTATAACCCAATAAATGAGAAAATAGCAAAAAAAATGTTAAGCTCATTTTTCGGAAAATTCACTTATCTAAAGAGTTACCCGATTTTTCATTTAAGGTTTATAGATTATTAACAATTTTTTATTTCCAGATTTTGAAGATTATTAATGATTTTTTATTTTAAGATTTTAATGATTATCAGTTATTGTTATTTTACAATTTTAAAGGTAATGAACGATGTTTTATATTAAGATTTTAAATATTATGAATGAAACCAAGTAGAGAAAACATGCTCCGAAAAAAAATTGTCGGTCTGTCAGGCCAGCTTATGTCTCGAGACCAATTAAACGGAGAGAAACATAGCTCGGAGTCTGGAATAGGATTTAGGCTACTGCGCATTAGGCTACCGAATTATTCACAATAACAATAGGCACGCTAGCAAACTAATGAATAAAATATCGCAATTAAAACACACACCTACAACTACCACCAAACAAAAAAGCAGCCAAAAGCTTACAAATATTGCCTGCTTTGTCTGCAAATATTAAATAGATCGTAATAAAATATTAAAAATATGTCACTATATCAAAAAGCAGCAGATTTCGCTCTTTATATTGGTACATTGTTTCAATATTCAATTTTGCTAAAATAATCGAGTGATCCATATATGATGACGTATGATATACACGATGTATGCAAAAAATATATATAAATCGATATCCCTCAATACTTTAATCTCAAAGCACCGCGACAATTCGTCTTCACAAGGGGTAACTCTTATAAAAAAGTATGAGGCTTTCAGCATCTAAATAAGGTCGGTGGATTGGCGAAAAGTGCCATATTCTCGAAAGCTCATGTGGAGTGGAAAATAAGGGGGATAGTCTCAAGGAGTCTTGGTGTTTTTCAGTCACATGGGTAGAAAAACGAGAGATAAGACAACGAGTGTATTCCGTAAAGTGGACAAGTCAAACTTTATGGACAATGGACTCGAAACTATCACGGAAGTTCCGGACGGAGACGCCCAACGGTTTCGAACTGTTACGAAAGTTGCTGAAACTTCGCGACTGCTAGTCGAGTAGTGGAGATAATCGGGCCTGGATCCGACATGCTTAGAATCAAATTTGTGCCGGCGACTGCTTTCTATTGCATTTCGCAGATGAATTCAATTTCTGATAATTAAGGGGAGATATACATCTAGGAGCCGGAAAACAGGAAAACTGTTCGAAATTTCGCATTAGGGTTTTAATTATCTAAAAGTATATACATTCAAAAATATGTTTAATTTTCTTTATTTAAAAATATCAAAAATATACAAGGATATTTTATGATCCTTGGAGTGTCGTAAAAAAAATCTGCGTATACAGTACCCACTGGCGTTTCTTCAAAAATCATCTGAAAAAAAAGACCAAAAAGATTATTAAATTAGATACTATAATCCAGTACTTGTCATAGCCGATTTTGGAAATATCGATGAATAACAAAATGGCGGACGTTTGAACATAAATAGTGATTTTTGGGCCAAAAATTAGTTATTATTTTGCCTATAAAACAAAAACTAAGTAACGGAAAAAAAATCGTATAACAAGTACTAGATAATGGTGTATAGAATAAAGACAAAAAACCTCAAGGCAATCGGTTCATTGGTTTTCGAGAAATTTTGGGTACCGATTTGAAAAACGTGGTTTTAAGAAAAACGCGTTTGAAAATTTGGGAATGAATAAATCATGAAATTTGTCAACTTACATGGAATGATCGATACCAGGCCCATAGTGTAGGTCTTCTACGGCCGACGGAATATTCATAGCTTCTAAATCCTCGACCTCGACCATCTAGGTGTATTTCTCACCTTAATTCGTGTTTTCAAATGTAGTAATATTCTTTAAAAAAACGATCTCATATGTATATTCGTGTGTGTCAATTCGAATTTATTCAGGAGGCGGGAACTGCAAAGATAAATCTTTTTTTGTTTATAATTTTTTGATGACGGTATGTTCAGGATGGAGAAAGTGGAAGAGGCAAATGCTTAGTCGGACTTGCCGATACGACCCTTTTGATCCTCCCTTCTTGTAGTCATAAATATATGATAGCGCCGAAAGACAATAACTCAAACAATGGCTATCGTAAAAAAATAGGCCCCGAAAGTTACCAATGTTATTCCACATCGTTGACAAAAAGAATAGTTGCTTTTTCACGATGGAAATAGCGCAAACGTGTCCCTGTCATTCCCTCTGGTAAAAGGTATAAAAGTGGAAGGAAAATAAGAGGGTGGAGGTTGATGTTAGGGGTGTAACCAAGGGGGATCCAAGGAATTCAATTCCGCAAAGCAGTCGTGCGTCTGGCAAACTATTATCCCTCCTCCCATTATACGGTATGTCTAGTCCGTCGCGCCGAGGCTTTTACCCCGTCTCGACCACCCTCCTGTTCCCTTACATTGGAACGAAGATGTAAACTGCGTTATTCCGTACTCTTCCAAGTCAGTAGTACCGATTACAACACTTTTAGGTGTTTTTCCATCCTCGAGGAAAACGTTCAAAGCTTGTAGAAGGCTGGAACACGAAACGAACCCTTCAACAGACCCTCGCTATTCCGAGAGCACACTCTACTCTTGGAGGAGTGGAGGACGTCTGTATCCTTGAAACTCTCGTGCTTCGAGAGGGCAAAAAGAATCCGCTTAATTTCTCGCATTGAACTTTCTTGACTAACAATGACGACGAATATGTTTAAATAAATTTCATCGGCTGAATATCTAGACGAATTTTTCGGAATGTATTTTCTTGGTAAAAAGTTGCCAAGAATTTTGTCAAATGAATTCTGTTGGCCAAAGATTTCGAAATGAATTTTCTTGGTAAAAAGGCGAGAAGAAAATTGCGAAATGAATTTTTTTTGGTAAAAAGGCGAGAAGAAAATTGCGAAATGAATTTTTTTTGGTAAAAAGGCGAGAAGAAAATTGCGAAATGAATATCCTTGGCTGCAAGTCTCTCTGAGCATTGAGGTATGAAAAAAATTCTGTATCCTTGAGATTGTCGTGCTTCGAAAGGGGAAAAAGGCGCTTAATTTTTCTCATTGAATTTTCTTGACTAAAAATGGCGACGAATGTATTTAAATGAATTTCATCGGCTGAATAGGTAGACAAGTTTTTCGGAATGTATTTTCTTGGCTAAAAATTGCCAAGAATTTTGCCGAATGAATTCTGTTGGCTAAAAATTCCGAAAGAAATTTCGAAATGAATTTTCATGGTAAAAAGGTGAGAAGAATATTGCAAAATGAATTTCCTTGGCTACAAATCTCTCTGAGCATTAAGGTATCAAAAAACATCTGTATCTTTGAGATTCTAGTGCTTCGGAAGGGGAAAAAATGCGCTTAATTTGTTGCATTGATTTTTCTTGACTAAAAATAATGACAAATATGTTAAAATGAATTTAACCGGCTAAGTATCCAGATGAATTTTTCGGAATGTATTTTCTTCATAAAAAATTGCCAAGAATTTTGCGGAATCAATTCTGCTGGCCAAAAATTCCGAAGAATTTTTCGGAATGCATTTTCTTGCCTGCAAATCTCTCTGAGCATTGAGGTATCACAAAAAAATAGATTAGCCTTTCTCTCGTATTGTGGCAACAAACTTATCCGCGCAGACGGCTTGAGGGCACTTTCAGCCTGTCAATCCGAAAACCACTGGGTGTCGAAAGCACACACGCAGAATAGTGCGGTGTCGACACCTCATTGAATGGCACCCACATTGTGGCGAGAAGTTTACGAAATGAATCACGTCGAATCGATCGAAGAGGAAGTTTCGTGCAGACGTGACACGTAAATTTCTGGGAAAGGTCTATCATCAATATAACTCAACGATAAACTCGCACCTGCGCAGTGTCAATATTAAAAAAAACGTATATAAGAAAGAAAAGACACTCCATTTCGTTTATGAGTTTCGCGATTGGCACTTTATCTCGTAAGATCCTTTCAGACAAAAAAAAACAATACGGCAGGCAGTTCCAAATATTGCTGAATATACAGGGTGTCCTGTTATAAATGGATAATTCTGCAATTGTCGATAGGTCAGATCATGTCCTACTATATGCTGGAACACTGCCGTCGAATATTCATAAGTGAATATCCATAAGTCGAATATCCATAAGTACGAATATCCATAAGTACGAATATCCATAAGTACAAATATCCATAAGTCGAATATCCATAAGTCGAATATCCATAAGTCGAATATCTATAAGTCGAATATCCATAAGTCGAATATCCATAAATCGAATATCCATAAGTCGAATATCTATAAGTCGAACATTCATAAGTCGAATATCTATAAGTCGAATATCCATAAGTCGAACATCCATAAGTCGAATATCCATAAGTATGAATATCCGTAAGTCGAATATCCATAAGTGAGTATAGAGTAGAAATGGCGGGAGGTAGAGATAAGTGAGTTTGTTTACGTTTGTTTGGGTTCCTTTATACTCACTTTTCCTCTACCTCCCGCCATTTCTGGCACTCGTTTCTACTCTATACTCACTTGTGGATATTCGTACTTATGGATATTCGACTTAAGGTAAATGTCCCAATTATTGAACAGCTAAGGATCTGGGGGATTGAATTCGGTGAGAAAAAAATATAAAATCAAGAAAAAACCGTCGCTTTCAGGTTCAAATGATACTTTGATATTTTTACTTTCGAAAAATCACCCTTTAAATTATTTTTAAATGATTTTAAATGAAAAAAAAGAATAACAATGTGAAGAATGCAAATGTCCCAATTATTGAACACTGGAAGTGCTTATGTCCCTAATATTGAACAGGCATGTCCCAGTCATTGAACACTCTCGAGAATTCTTTTTCCGTTCTAAAAATATTATTTTGGGTACAATATTGAGAAATAAAAGCAAAATGAAACACTTAAATAATCTTTTGTTAATCATGTAAAAATACAAAAATATATATTTAGTCTCTTTTGAAAGGTTTTTGGTTCATTCGCGTTTGGTTTGTTTTTGCTTTTCAACTCGAACTTTATTTTATTTTTCTTTTCAGCTTCCTCGTTTTCATATTCTGTTTTTGTTTGATTTTGTCGCAGCTTGGCTCCCTGAAATATCGGAGAGCAAAAAATATTAAACAGTAAATTCGTATTTTTAGGTTACATTTAGGTTATATTCTCTTTTCACTTTCCTTTTTATGTTTATTGCACGAAAATACAAATGAAAAATATATTTGACGATCTTAGAGTTGTTATTAAAAGAATAGAGGTAAGTTTATTCAGGAACTTACAGTTTTTGTTTGAATAAATCCGATTCGCACGATCTGTCACACGTTAACTGTCTCGATGTTTTGATGGGTTTAATGACGCCAACTTGGAGAATTCGAGTGTTCAATAATTGGGACACACTGCATTTTCTATGTCCCAATGATCGAACACCGTATTTTTTAACAAATAATTAAATAAAGTTTTTTCATAAAAATTGTAATTTGTAAAAAAAATTCTGAGGAACCTGAAACGCCTTTACTTTTTGAGATGCGACAGTTTTTGAATTTTTTATGCCCTTACGCATGAAGCGGCGCGTCTTAGCAAAAACGATAAGCAGTTACCACGAAACGTCAAAACGAGTCACCGTTGCTGATTAAATAATTTTTTTCTCTATTAATTAAAGCTTTTTTGCACAAGTAAGGTAACATTTCGATAGCTAAAAGTTCCATATATGCAATGAAAGTTTATAAATAAGTAAATGCATGCAGGTGAATGAGAAATAATTAGAATACAAGATAGTGTTCAATAATTGGGACATTTACCTTATGGATATTCGACTTATGGATATTCGACTTATGGATACTCACTTATGGATATTCACTTATGGATATTGGCGCTTATGGATATTCGACTTATAGATATTCCACTTATGGATATTCGTACTTATAAATATTCGACTATGAAAATTCGACTCATGGATATTCGACTTATGGATATTCGACCCCAATCATACTGGAATTTCAGTTTAGTAAAAGTCCGACACTTTCGAAATTTTGGGCTTTATGTTATTTTTTTCAAAAACATCATCTGCCATTGGTTTTTCGCATGCTATTTCTACAAATGATGTGAATCGACAATAACTAAGCAACTTTTTAAAGCAATTGGCACGATATGCGTAGTAAATTTTTCCCACCGCATTCTATCAAAGTCAGATGTTTGAATTGGCTTGTATGAGAATTCTGCATAAGATCATTTTTCATAAAGTTTCCATAATATTTAAGGTCAAATGGAAGACTTTTCTAGATAAAACAAATAAGCAAGAGTATTTTCGAAAAAACTGGGTCAAAAAAGTTGTCATTTGTAGAAATATGATGCGATAAACCAAAAGCAGATTAATTTTATCTCGAATACCGTGGGACTTTTACTAAACGGAAATTCCAGCATATAGTAGGACTGACCTATCGACAGTTGCAGGATTATCCATTCATCACAGGACACCCTGTATAATATGGGTTGATTCGTGAACTAAATATTGGCCAAAGTGGCATTAAATATTAAATACAACACGGCTATGCTATAGTTTTGTGTAGACTTGTCTGTTTTCTCGAGGATGCTCGGGTTGTCGATTCCTTCGGGATACCATGCTCTCGGGACTCATCAAGCCTAGTCCTCGTTGTCCGACTCTCTCTTTCTCTCTCTCTCTCTCTCTCTCTATCTCTGTTTCTTTGCTCTCGCAGAATCGTTTCTGATCCCACTCCTTCCTCCTTTTCCACCCCGTTTTTCCGGGACCACGAGCAAACACTCGGTACCACGATTGGAACGGCATCCGTTTGCAGTTTTCCAACGATCGTAGATACGGGAGAACTCCCGTTTACAGAAAGGAGAAGAAAAAAAACGCTTCAACCTCGCAATTTACCCGCAAAAATAGGATTCTCGTGCGTATTGGACGATTCGATCGAGAAGAAAAGCCAGAAAAACAGGGAAAGATCACGTACGTTATTGCAAAGAAGAAGCGGAGTTGGCGGCGATAGAAGTCAACCTGCAAACATATGAGTTTGACGTTTTAAACCGTCACATCTATGTCGTTTACCGCAAAATGGAACTTTTTTTGGCAATTTTTTCTGAGCGTACCAAGAACGCAATCAAAGTTAAGCTCGGAGCGTTAATTCTACATGGATTGATGTATAGAATTATTTATATATGAAAACAACTAATGACGGTGCATTGGTAGCTACACTAAAAGCGTACTTGTTCATGCGCTCAACGGGGGGACGCAAAACTTTGATGTATCAGCACCTAGAACGGAAAAAAAATTCTCGTCATTTATATTAGTTTTGCTGGGAAACTACACATCGTTATTAAAAATATGTTTTTTTTTGCAAAACAGCTACAATTTGAATATGACATTTTTTGTCGCTAAAAAATCGGACTTTATAAAAACGGTTTATAAAAACTGGTAACTACACATCATTATTAAAACGTAACATTATGAATATCACTCTTTGTTCGCTAAAAAATCGGCCTTTATTTGTTTAAAAAACGACAGTTGTTGATGAATCGTAAAAATCGAGGTACTCCTTCGGAGCATCTATCTACGAAGCAACAGTTAAAAATTTGGAAATCGGATGAAAACTGCCGAAATTATGCGTCCTCCTGATTAAAAAAAAGCGGTTTCGAGAAAATCGCGTCTAAAGGTTGCGAAACTAATTTAGGAACTATCGTCCACATAATAGAATTGAAGTTATTAGCAAGTACTTCGGAAAATGAGCTCTAAAAATTGTTTAATTTTGTTTTCCTAAATAATTCCTTTTGCATATCATTCTTGTGATGTTTATACGTCATTTAAGCCAAGAAAAAACGTGAAACATTTTTATTCTACTCAGATGTGACGTCTTAAGGCGGGATGTATATTTAGTCAGGAAAAAAATAAGCAATATTGAGGTATTTTTTAAAGTAAGAAATAATTATTCCACAATTATCAAACTCGAGATGTACTTTAATAGTATATTTAAGTATACAAG
The DNA here is from genome assembly GCA_964007375.1 of Ophion obscuratus. Lineage (NCBI taxonomy): Eukaryota > Metazoa > Arthropoda > Insecta > Hymenoptera > Ichneumonidae > Ophion > Ophion obscuratus. The sequence continues at coordinate 18,883,932 of OZ023313.1, forward strand.
ACAATCTTTTAAAATTAATTCATCATCAAAATGGCGGAGCTGTGGCAGAGTGTTACAGCAAGGCCGCCGCGGGAGTTGCGAATCGGCGTGCAGTCTAGCTTCCCGTAGACTTTGATTTCCAAAAAAGTTCAAACATTTTTTCAGTTAGAACATGTCTAGTTTCTCCTCCCGGTTTTTTAATTGACCAGCTGATCAATTAAAACATCTGATTGGCTGGTGCAGCTATCCGGAACGATGACTGCAACTATATAAGGAATACCTGAGACACGAGAGCTTCAGTATCGGAGCTCTCAGCCCTGATGATGCAGACTGTAACGTTTGCGAAACGTCGGCACAACGCTGATCCTCAACACGGCCTCCATCCGGAAGCCACATACTCTTCTCATGTCTAGTTTCTATGTGACGGTAATTAAAATGACAAAAAATGCAATTGTAAGAAAATGGCACGCATTTACAAACAAATCAACATTTCACGCAACATTTCTGCAAAATGTGAATTAAAAAAGTAGTTTTTTTCCAATTTTTTAAAAACAATTCTCGTCAAGTAGAAGGTACTAATATTATCAATATTTCTACCAAGTTTCAACTCCCTCGGCTTAATAGTTTTTGAGTAATCCTGCCCGCCAATTTCGATAACGGAGTTTTGAAAAAAGGTGTTTGAATTTTACGCCCGCTCCGCATCCGAGCGGTGAGGCACAGCGTTGCCGGGCTGTAACGTTTGAAGTTTTTTGAATTTCGCTTTAAAACTTTAGGAAAATATTCTACATATATAGTTCTACACTGAGAAAAAAGAATCGTCGAATGTGCAAAAAGCATTTTGTTGGCTCGAAATTGTATTGTCTTGACAGTTGCTCAGACATGCTAAATAAGCTACAGTTCACACCACTATACTATTTTACCACCAACTATACTGTTTTGTTATGGCAATCAAAAATCAAGTTGAACGTATTTGAAGGTACATTTTGTTAAACCAACTGAATTTTGGATGGATGAACGAATTTTTTGTCTTCAGTCTATCATTTAAGGGGAGATATACACCTAGGAACCGGAAAAAGGTTATTTTTGTGATTTTTTTCAAGGTAAACTATTTGAAACTTCGGATTGGGGTTTTAATTATCTAAAAGTTTAATTTTCTTTATTTAAAAATACCAAAAATATACAAGGATATTATATGATCCTTGGAGCGTCGTAGAAAAATCTGCGTATACGGTACTCACTGGCGTTTCTTCAAAAATCATCTGAAAAAAAACACGGAAAAGATTATTAAATTAGATACTATAATCCAGTACTTGTCATAGCCGATTTTGAAAATATCGATTTATGACAAAATGGCGGACGTTTGAACATAAGTAGCGATTTTTGGGCGAAAAATTAGTTATTATTTTGCCTATGAAACAAAAACTAAGTAACGGGAAAAAAATCCTATGACAAGTACTAGATAATGGTGTATAGAATAACCACAAAAAACCTCAAGGCAATCGGTTCATTGGTTTTCGATTAATTTGGGTACCGATTTGAAAAACGTAATTTTGAGAAAAACGCGTTTGAAAATTTGGGAATGAATAAATCATGAAATTTGTCAACTTACATGGAATCATCGATATCAGGCCCATAGTGTAGGTTTTCTACGGTCGACGGAATGTTCATAGCTTCTAAATCCTCGACCTCGACCATCTAGGTGTATATCTCTCCTTAAAGAAAAAAAAAAAAAAGAAATCGATTTTTCATCGTTGCAAATGTATATCCCGCTTTAAGGGGTAAGGCCACTGTAACGGCCCAAAAAAAAAGGTTTTTTCACTAATTTTTTGCTCCCGAAATTGAAGGTATTTGAAAAAAAACTTTTAATGGTATAATCGGGCATACATTAAACTTTATTATAAAATTTTTTTACAGTAAAAAAAACAAAATGGCGGTTCCACAGCTATCTTCCCGGGACATGTTTTGCTTCCAGGGCTCCGCGGCACGCAGCACCACTGGTGCACTTTTGAATCTAGAACAAAAAAAAACCATTAATCTAGAGGGCTATAGCTAGAGAATGTCGATCGGATTTTAAAAAGTATCAATTTTTGTGGATTTGGCGTGCGTTTGAAAAAAAAAATTGATTTTTGACGAAAAAAACGGCAAGTTTTTTGTTAATAAAAAATCAATAAATAAAGTTCTTGAAAATTCCGATCGACATTCTCAAGATAATGTAAATGTTCACATCTGGTTAAAATTTCAAGTAAAAAAAATGAAAATTGTTCGAGTTATGCTGCGTGCCATTTTGAAAAACCATGTTTCGAGAAAAACGCGTTTAAAGTTTTGCGAATAGTTTTTTATTGGAAAAAATTAAAAAAAGAAGTTAAAAAAAATTTTTACCGTTAGTCTGCAATCCCAGCACCATACATTTGTCCTTCGATAGCCAAATTTTCGTCTTCTTCGTCTTTCCTGGTTGATTTTTGGAGCGCGCGCGCACTTTTGGCCGCGTCGCTCAGAGATGTCTCCGCGTGCGTGATGCGTTTGGCGTCGGCTTCGATGCAGAAATTATATAACTGTACACCAATTTCCACCTCCAACATCTTGAATATTTGCAAGACGTTGGTAAGGCCGCCATTGAATATGCAAACAGCGATATCCGTCGCAATATCTAGTACAGTTTTTCCGCTTGAGGATGATTTGGGGGCCAAACTCCAAACGGTTGCGTTGAAACTTTCGTTATTGTTTTGAGTATAGGCCCCCAAGCAACGCTCCAGCAACTCGTCCCGGCTCAATTCCATGTAGATGGGTTTGATGGCTTGATAAACCTCCTCACTCATTGGCTGATTGTGATGATACGCATCCAAGGCATTTTCTGCTTTCGCTTTCTTCCAACTGCACCAATTCTCCGAACATTTTTCGTGCTGAGGCTTTTCATCCGTTGACATTTTGTGAAAAAGGGTTGCCCAGATCTCATTTTTCATATTTTTGATGGAATCGGAATTTCGACGGATTGCTAAGCCGTAATAAATGCTTAGTTCGTCAATCAATTTGGCAGTGAGTTTTCCTCTTCCCCCGCGACCTTTTGTTCCTTTTTTTAAGTTTCTCAATCGAGTGCCCATTCTTTTTTGCACGTGATCTATGCACTCTTTTTTTTTAACATCAACATTTTCATAAGGCTTCGAATCCACGATGCCTTTGAAAGTTTTGGAATCGCCATCTCCGATATAATTGCAGTATTTTATCCGTATAAATCTTCTGAGCGTTGGAACATTTCGACGACAGCATCGACTTCCATTTTTCCCGATGATCCTTCGTGATTGGCTTGGCATTCATCGGCGTGACTTATTTGCCATTCCTCGAATTCCGTTGTTCCGTTTTTGGACTTCCAGTGCTCGCATGATATGCAATACTTTGATTTCACTTCGACGTCGATTATTTTTCCAGACGACCAGTCGATCAATGACGTGACTCCAAAAAGCGATGAAAATCCGCGTTTTCGCCATGAGCCATCGCCGGAAACCGTTACTCCGTCAGTTTGTCCATTTTTCTGGCTTTCCTCCTTCTCTTCTTGCGCTGCTTTCTTCATGCTTGCATCTCTCACTGCTTTCGTTGCGATTGCTATCGTTTTGACCAATTTATCATAAAATGAATGAAAAATTGGGCGTGGCAAATCCATGAACGCGCAAAATTTTTTGATTCCATGTAATCCTATTCCAATCAGTCGCATTGCAAGCACGATTCTACGATTTATTTCATATGCATTGCAAATGAATTTGGAACTCGGAATATCCACATCGGGACATTTTGGGCAAACGATTACAATTTTGAATCCTAAACCACGAGGACTTCTTTCTCGAAACGCAATGTCAGATCCGCACGTTTTGCACTTCACGTGCTGGGCAATAACGGCAAAAACGGCGCAGAAATTGATGATTCTATAGCCGAATTGACTATTAACATCGAATTCCTCGTTGCAGTCCTTCAGTTTTTTCGCCGAAGCACTGACGCCCGGCTCATCACTCTCACGTTCGTATTGATTCAAGGGTCGTTTCTTCCCGCCTGACCGACGCCGCGTTGGATACGAGGTTTTCGTACCTTTTTTTCCAAGATACACTCGAGCACTCATTTCAACTACACGTTCGTAAATTTTACAGTGAAATTGTCAAGAAACCACGAAAAACACGCAAAAATCGTCGCTTATGAAGAATCAATCGCTCTTTACTGTGCGCTTGCTGTCTCTAAACTAATGGAATTTTTCTTGATAATGCTCAAAAGGATCGAAAGGACACGTGGAACGTTAATACCGGCGGTTAGGAGCAATGGGGGGGGGGGGGGACCTATTGTGTCGTCCCTTTTCGTCATTATGTTTGCCGCAGGTAGTCGTTTCGGAGCAAGTTTTGACACGCTTGGCGGCGACCTTCATTTCCTAAGGACAACAAATTTTTTTTCGCACAGGACCTTTTTTTTCTTATTCTAGAGGGTTTAAACTATTTTTTAAGCCAATAAAAAAAAATCGATTTTTCAAAAAATTTACAGTGGCCTTACCCCTTAAGTGGCGGATACATATTGACCCTCTACTATGTTTTATAACCATCTATCCAACGATTATTCGATTTCGATTAGTACATAACCTCATTTAGTGACGTCGATATTGAGACACAAACTTTCTTCAGTTGACCTTCGTTTCAATCACATTGTTCCTCAGTCGATTTGTAAAATTACGAAGCTCCTGAGCCAATATTTTAATCGATATTAATTGGAATTCTTATTAATACTTATTTCGTTTCGTAATGACTTTCCCGTGGGTACAGTAACGGCGTGATCCGAGGGTAACGTGGAAAGCTCTTTGAGCCTCGCAAGCTTCGTTAGTTTTACCCGGCGCTTAGAGCTGTTTCGTGGCAAAAAAAAACGTTCATGGCGTGAAAATCTTATACCGCAAACTTAAAATAGGGGCTCGGGCTTTGTACTACGAAAATAGATGTACGCCGTATCCTTCGTTTCCGTTCCGAGCTCTCTCGCAAACTCGGCACAAAAACTTTTCAACCCGACCTCGTATTTTGTGTATGCTATTCCTCTAGCTGGCTGCTTGAGCTCTGTCCTTCTTTTTGTTCTTTCCTATATCTCGTGCACATTCCGCTCGCTTGGAAATCCAATACCAGCAGCGGTTTTTACACACATATTTTCATGTCAACGCCCGCGGCGAAACGGTTCTGTTGTTAAACGACGCGGTTGTGTGTTTATCTCCACACGGTCGAACAAAAACATACGGTTCGTTGATGGGTATAGTCGAGAAGATCGTGAAAAAGTATTATCTCATCTTTCTCGTTTTTAAAAAAAGTGCGGACTCGTTGCTTATTTAGAAACAATTTGATCGTTTGCTTTATCGTGACTAAAAAAAAACAAGCGCTACGTTGATTCTCAAAGACGATTTCCATCATTTTCGCGAGCGGTACTTTTCCGTATAATTATTCGACTGGCGGAATTTTCCGCATTTTTTTTCATTAAACAAGCGAGGGGGAAAATAAATTGCGCGAAGAGAAAATTCTTTGAACTCTTGGGAAGGTGGGATCATGGACGTAGCCTGGAAATGAGGTTTTAACTTGTCGCATTTAATGCAACTCGTTGACGGAAAATATGCAGTCCCTTTTTGCAATCGTATATGGAATTTACGATAGAAGGACTTCTTTTTTCTCCTACTCGTTATTAAGGGGCCAGTCCACTTTGACGCCACGAAAAAAGGCTATTGATGCGTTTTTTTTTTAGGATTTTATAAAAGATATGAATATAAAAGTTGTTGGGCTTGATAAATAAAGTCTTAAAATACATTTTTAAAAAATGTTATTCATTTTTTAGTACAAAAACTATAGTTTAACGTAACGCCTCAAAAATAGGCGGGCTAGGTGGGCTCCATCACAACTCGGCAACGGCTTGTCTGAAAGAAAAAAATCAAAGTCCATTAGATTCAGTATGACACCCGCTACAAAATGACCCACGGATAGAAAGTTTTATCAACAAATAAAAAAATGGCAGATGAAAAACGAAAAAGGTATTTTGAAAACGCGTTTTTTCGCAATCTTTCGCTAAAATAGAGTAAAAAATCAAAATTTTAAAACCATCGAGGGTCATCTTATCGCGAATCATATTTACGATATGTGGTTCAAATTTCAAGAGAATCGGTTTATTAGTTTTAGAGATACGATGGAGCTAGATTTTGAAAACGTAGTTTCGAGCAAAACGCGATTTAAGTTTATACTATGAAAACTCAATAGGCAATTCCTGGACCGTACTGGATTGTTCATCATCGTCGATGTCTTCATGTCTTGCTTGCTTTGGATTCTTTGAAATTTTCAAAGTGGACTGGCCCCTCAATGACGAGGCAAATATACATTTTTTCAAAATAGAGTCGATTATAACGAATATTACGTCTCTGGTGCAAATAGATTTACAGATCACTTCAGTTCGTCGACTAGGGTATTCCTTTCAGGTACCCGAAAATTTAACAATTAATTGATTTACGTCCCAGTATACTGGTAGAATTTCAAGTCAAGTTACCGAACTTTTAATGAAAAATTACGGCGCTATAAAATGTCCTATTTATACTGCACCTTATGGAGATGACACGAAATTTGAAATGAAATGCTCACTTTCCCAAAATAAACAGTTTTCAATGATGTTTTTACAATAATTCACTTTTATACTTCTCGAATTTTAATTATGCAGACATATTAAGAAACGTTTGAAATGTATCTCGGATTTTTTCAATAAAAACCTACCGAAGGGTTGTTAAGGGCAGGTGGATAAAGTACTATCCCGATCAAATTGACCCAGTGTGTCAAAATCGTGATCAAACACAAGTGCCAATAAATCAAGGAAGGGTTGACGAAAATATTAATAATAAAATATATGTAATTCGTTTTTTTTATACAATCTTTTATTCAATGTACTAAAAAGTAGAAAATATTTTTTTTTACCAAGTCACCTGTAATTGAATATAAATTAAAGCTTGTGGCGCTCAACTTTTTAAATGTTTAATAAATTTGATCAATTCAGTTTCGTTAAACGTATTTAATTTGGCACAATCGTACTTCAAGAAATTATTATCACACGTTAATACTCAGTTTCGAGATTTGTATTTGCGAAATTTGAGGTACAGTAAATTACAGTATAATAAACACAGTTGATTGAAAAACAGTAAATTAAATACGGTTGATATGTTAACGCACTTATGTAAATTAAATATTAAATGTCTAAATGTTGAGCACCCCAAGCTTTTATTTATAGTTACAAATAGGTAACTTGGTGAAAAAAAATGATTTTCTACTTTTTAGTACATTCAATAAAAGCTAGTTTAAAAAATAAAAAAATTACATTTAAAATACTTTCTACTTTTTAGTCTTCAATCGATTTTACTAGAGCTCTGAAATTCTTGCAAAAAGGGATCAATACTTCCAAACGAATCGATGTTATTATTGGTTGATTGTAAGAAGAAATCCTGGAGAACTGGGGGTGGCATCTATCTTAGATGTCGACTCACTACCTATTGGACCTTACCTTTTAACCTACTTACCTATTGGACCCTTATAACGATTGTGCATCTTTTAGATGCATGTTTGCAAAATTTCAGACCTTTAAGAAATGGCTGAAACATCGATTTTCCGTTTTGCATCTCACACCAAGTCAAGTTAAATAAAAGCTTGTAATAATTAGAAAAATGTAACTAGCAGAAGAATTTTCGTAGCCGCATCTTTTCAGGGAAAATGTAAAAATGTCTGAATCTACTAAATTTGCGTAATATTTTTTATTTCAAGTTATTGTTGGGTATAATAATTCATTGTGGCTTGTTTTTAAATGATTCCGAAGGGCCCGGTTTGACCCTCCACAAAATATGCCTCTCCGTGAAAGGAATACCTTAATCAACGACGGCTTATTACAACCAATCGAAAATTATTATTATAATCAGGTAGTCACGATTCTTATTAAAGGGGTGAACGAACAGCAAGCTTATCTATTGCAAAGAAAACCGAAGTTGACGGTCCTTCGCGAAAGGAATTAAGGCCTTATTTACGCGATTTCGCCGATTTTCGGAAGTACTTTTTTAGACGCGGTTAAAAAAATGACGCATATATTGACAACATTTTTTTTTACAGATCATGCATATGGTTAAGTATATGTAAAAAATCAGAAATATTAACAAATGGCGGAGATATAACATAATAAAGCAATGTATTTTTTTTGCGCGCGCGTTGATGGTGAAAGTTCTCGGCATCGATGTGGGTGTCTGAAAAAAATGAACATATTTATAATTGCATAATGAATGTATATTCAGTGTGAACCAACAATATTATTTTTTAAAATTATTATAATAAAAATTCGAAATTTAACATTTTTTACTCAATTTACTGTCGGTATTTTATTTTTTAGATTTGTTTTTGTCATTGAAATATTTGTTTCTGTGGTTCACACATTAAGTGATGATGCCTAAAAATATGTTGTAAAAATTTCAAAGCAATCTGAACCTTTGTTCAAGAGTTAGAACTTTCACAAGGTTGAAAAAAGTAAATCGTGGAAAAACGACTTTGAAGTTGGCGGTCGGGCGCGCCGCAAGGTATCTATTATAAATGCAATCTTACCTCATTTAACAGCTTTACAGAATTTTTCAAGTCTATAAAGCTTAAAATATTCCTAACCCTTCAGGCTAATGGAATTAAAAATAATAAAAGAATGAAAAATTTTGAAATTTTTGGCTTATAAAAGGCCTTAAACGTGATATTTGTTGGAAATTTTCTTTATGAAGTACGAATACCCCAAAAAAATTACCCGCACACTATTACATAGTAACAGTTCGCGGTTGAAGGAAAACCTCGTTAACAATTGCTGCGATACTCTTGGAATTGGGTTTCAAACTCTGAACCCCCATTACTAAGGTTGTTGGAGTAACGGTGTGGGGAATTTCACACGATAACTTCTCACGTTACAAGCGTTAGTAGACATAACAATAGGTTTGGATGATATCCGTAGGCATGAGGTAGACGGCGAGAGTTGCACGAACTTGCCAGTCGCATTAATTTAATCGTCCGTATCCTTGAACTTCTGATAATGTCTTCTTGGAAACGGTTCAACTTTTTATGCAAAAGCAGATGTTTGGTAAGCGTGAAATCAGATTTAAAGGAGATTTGTTCGGGCTAGACCTACCTCGTAGCCGGAAAAAAGAAGAATTTTCGCGAATTTTTCCTGGAAAAATGTGTACAGGTTTAAAATGTTTTATTTTTTTTTTTTTTAATGAAGAGTATGGTTTCTAGTAAATCCTACAATTTTTGTATTAAAGAATATTCATCAATGTGGTAGATATAATTATTTGTGCAGACCCCTGTTTGAAAAACGTCTTTCGCTGTGACCACTGCTGCTCAGAAACAAAAAATAAAACATATTTAGTTTTTGCATGAAATTATCTAGGGCTTGGACGAAGGATTCAATAAAATATTGAATGTTGAAAAAATGGCAAAGTGACAGTATCGAATTTCGGTTTAAAAAACGCTCACTTTTTCCTTGATTAAAAAATCTAAATATCGAAGAAAAAAAATTCTTTGTTCAAGCGCTGCTTTTTGATATCTGAAAAAAGCTTGTAAAATTCGAAGTTAAGGGGCCAGTCCACTTTGGAGCCACGAAAAATGTTATATTTTATAAAATTTTGATTTTATAAAAGATATGAATATAAAAGTTATTGGGCTTGATAAATAAAGACTTGAAATACATTTTAAAAAAATTAATTGATTTTTATTCATTTTTAAGTACAAAAACTATAGTTCAACGTCACGCCTCAAAAATAAGTGGGCTAGGTAGCTCCATCACAACTCGGCAACGGCTTGTCTGAAACAAAAAAATCGAAGCCCATTAGATTCAGTATGACACCAGCTACAAAATGACCATCGGATATAAAGTTTTATCAAAAAATAAAAAAATGGCAGATGAAAAACGAAAAAAGTAAAAAAAACCCGTTTTTCCGCAGTTTTTCGCAAAAAAGAGTAAAAATAAAATTATTAAAACCGTCGAGGGTCATCTTGTTGTGAATCATGTTTACAATATGTGGTTCAAATTTCAAGAGAATTGGTTTATTAGTTTTAGAGATCCGATGGAGCTAAATTTTGAAAACGTAGTAAACGTAGTAACGTGTTTCGAGAAAAACGCGTTTGAAGTTTATACTGTGAAAAACTCTTACCTAAACTCAGTCGGCAATTCCTGCACCGTACAAAATCCCTTCTGATTACTGATCATCGTCGATTTCTTCAAGTCTTGCTTGCTTTCGATTTTTTTGAAATTTTCAAAGTGGACTGGCCCCTTAATCGATGTGATTTTAATTCACTTGAAATTCTTAGAGAACATTTTTGAAATATTATATTTTAAGAATCCGTCGAAAACGAAAAATCGACATTTTCAAAAATCTCAACCAGATGTGAGCCCTTAAGAGTTTAAAAACGCAGAAAAACGGAGTCAAATGAAATTGAGTTCAAGAGAAACAGAGTAGAATTGCCAATAGCGGTAATTTTATTTACTATGCGCCTGAGAAGTTAACGTCCTCGTTTTTTTCTCGCGTTGGATTTTACATTTCCCTCCGCTGTGGCTATCCGATTGCTGAAATATAGTAGAAGCCGAGATGAATGAATATCATTTTAATAAACCGCCGACATTTCATTACGCTCTGGATCTCATCTCTCTCCTGGATAAGGCCAATGAAACATGGTGGTTTATTAAAATTGAAATCAGATATTTACCGGTACGAGCTTGAGAGCTTCGTGCCTCCAACAGACTACACTTCCATGAGCAAGCACGTCGAGGTGGTAGTAGGTACAGTGTGCTCTGCAGTGAGTTCTCTCACTCTTTCATTTTACATCGCGTCTTTATCTTTCCGAACGAAATCCAGCGAAAATGGAATGGATCTTTGCCGAGAAAATATGAGACCATTAATCCGCTTTCTTCGAGGCAAACTTGTCTGGCGAAAGTGGAAGCTGTGTATCCTCGGAACGAAAACGATAAGGAATTGTTGATTAAGCCCGAGGGATCATTTTTCAGAAGATGAAAAGCGCAAGAATAATTTCGGGTTCACTGATAACTTCGTTTTTTTTTTAATGCGATAGCGGAATTGATATCGAAGAATTTTTTTATCGTTTCCTAATTATAATTCATAATATTATTATTGAGATCAAGGGATGCAGCTTGGGGAAGATAATCAGTGAATGCAATCAAAATTAATTTTCGGGAAGTTCGTTGGTAATGGAAATGATTAACTTACGAGCCAAGTGGATGAAAACAAAGAAATTAGAGCCCATCGTGAACGTAGGACGAGGATTCAACGATCGACAATATCCTTCATTAAGCACTCTTTTTTTCCCGAGATCCGATTCGGTCCAGTCAGCCGGAAAATGCTTGCACCAAATGCCCTCGAGTATAATCCCTTCTCTTGGTGTTTCCATTGAACGTGGGACGTCAGAGGAACGCCCCACTATCGCGGAACCCCATCGATCCTCATAAATTCTCAAGATCGTTTTCCCTCGTGTTTCTAATTAGAGATTTTTTCGTTAAGGGGCCACGTCTACCTGGAGGCTCGAAAAATGGCCAAATTCCGATTTTGTTTCTGGGAAACGGTTTGTGGAAAATAAATGCATTTTTCAAAACTCAAAGGTACATATATTAATAGCCTTAAAAAAAAATCACCGAAAAAATACAGAAAAACAACGAAAATATGATTATTTTGATTTAAAAAATTTCACGACATTTGGCGGTGGACACTCTTCAGCTTAAACGGTTCATCCGAAATCTAAAAACCAAACGGGTTATTCAAGTTAACAATAAATGCGAGTCCTTGACGATCGTCGATTTTTAAAATGATACTTTTTAACACCGTGGCGACGAACTGAAACTCGAGCATACAAAATCGATGAAAAAAGTCGTCATTTGTACGTAACTTCAAAGAAATGAAGATCGATTTTCAAAAAGTGAGATCGTCAACGACTTCTAAATGTTTCTCGTCGTATCTTCTGTAAATTTGGAAACAATCCATGGAGTGGTTCTCGAGATATCATGTCCACCGACTTTGATACCGTTCGCCCGGCCGACTGTTAGAAGCTCATTCAAATTTGGGAATATTTCAATGAAATTCTCAGGGAATCTAGCTAAAAAATTTCTAGCTAGATAATGAAAAATATTTTTGGAAAATGCAATTTTTTGACCCACCTAGGTAAATGTAGCCCGTTGATATCTCTGACGTTTGACATTTTTTTTTCAATCCACATAGTCGTTTATTCGGTATTGTTCATACTGGAACACGTTGAAACTATACGGCCAAAGGTTTTGTGTTCGTTCATCAAACAGTTGGCGACGTGTAAACGAATAAAGAAGACGAGCTTTGGTATTCCACGGGACAAAAAGAAACACCAATATTTTCCACATTTCGCATCGGAATAAAGTTGGACTGAGACTAGACTCGTTGATGAACGAAAAAGTTACAGTATGCGACGTCGTTCGAGACAAAACTTCGGAGCTCCGTCGGAATTTTTTTGCACGTGCTAGTGCAAGCACGGCAAAAGCTGTCACCTTTTTCTTCGTCCAATGTTGTATGTACCGAGAAAAGTGGCTTACGTCTTGACGCGATCAGCCGCTCCATACAAACCGTAATGTAGGCCACCATTACGAAAAAAAAAACAAAACAAAAACTTAAAAAACATTGCAACATAGATGAGAAAATGGTTTACCATTTTTGCCGAATCTTCCTCGTCAGCCGGTTCAGCTTTTTACACAGCGCGAAGGTGAACCGAAGTACGTTCATGCATCCTTGATATAATGAGATTTCAATTTAATAATCCACAGCACCCCCATTGAAAATGAGTAATGAGTAAAATATGATAACGAGATCTAAAAAAGTAGGGTAAGATAAGTTTCATTTGCATTGCAATTCAGTGCAGCCCTTGATAGCATTTATCAACCAAATAGGGTAAAAATTGTTAAAATTACGAGGTAACACATAATCATTCAAAAAGTTAAAGGATCATCACAGTGTGACCACCCGAAAAATTGCTTTCGAAAGCTTTTTCGAAAAAATTTATTTTCGCGATTTTTTTAGGTGGATAGGATAACCTAATCGGTCTAATTTTTTTTTGACAATTCAAACCACCGATACAGAATACAAAATAATTTTTTTTTCCTTATTTATTGTTTAACATTGTTTTTATTTGCGAAAAAATGCGTGGAAAAAAGTAGTGTCCCATGGTGGCCAGGATTGCGGCCGCAAATTTTATCTGAAACTAAAATTTCAAAATGATTATTAATCTATAGGAAAGCCGCTATGTTCCTATGGAGGTTTTTGTAGTAAAATTTGAAAAAAATGGCGGCGGTTAGATAAAAAATTATCAAATCAAAAATTAAATTAAATTAAAAATAGGACCATTAAAAAAGAGATTCCGTAGCAACATGAGGAATGACTTTTTCTAAGAAAGGCTGTAGCGACCGAAATAATTCGAATTTCGATAAAAAAAATTGGACAGAACGTTGATAACCGTATATACTATCGAATGACGCAAAAAAAAATCGTTTTCTTTGTTTAATTTTCTTTTTTTTTCTTTTTACACTGTGAATGAATTTTACACTGTGATCCCTTAACCTTATTTAGTGTCATGTATGTCTCAGACCGATAAATTGCTTACAGAATGGACATGCAGTCGGCTCAGAGGAACGAGAGCTTTTACCAATGCTGCAGTGGATTCTGCATAGATCTGTTGCAAAAATTTTCCGAAGAGATTGGATTCACGTACGAGCTCGTTAGAGTCGAGGATGGCAAGTGGGGAACGCTCGAGGTAGGCAACAGACTACAGATCAAATTTCTCGTGTATTGTAACCCTCCGACTGCACACTTCCGCCACGAACCTCTGACTGCCTATGGGGTCAATCCGACCCCAGACGTTTTTCAGATCGTTGTATTTCGATAAATATGCATTTATTTCTTTGTAGAGGCGTTTTTTGTAGTCAATGGTCCTTATTTTATCGCCCAAGATTTAATTTTTAAGAAAAACAAAAATTAAGTGCCCAAAGATCCTCCCAAAGTGGGAGTTGCGTTGAAAAATACGTACTTGCACGAAAAAGATCATAATTTTTTTCATTCAAAATATAAAAAGAAATCATTTGAGGTTTTTAAAGAGGAAGGTTTGTAGAAACGAAAAAAAAAGACAATGTTGGCCGTCTTTCCAAAAAGTGCATTTATTTGGAGGTTTGAATTTGAACATTTTCGGGATAGTGAAAAATGGAAAAAGTCGTCTCGTTCGGCAGATTAATTATTGAACACGTATATTTTCCGTATTTTTTTTTACTTCGAAGACTTATTATTATTCACATTTACCGCAATCGACGCATTAGTATATTCGGTGCTCGTTGCACGTAGCCCTCCTGCATAACGGACACTTGCTCTTAGTTTTATGATCAGCATTCTAAATATATAATTTACTCTAATAGCGCAAAGTAAAGAATATCTATGAGCATTTTTTATCGTCACTCACTTACATGTGGTAATAAAAGACAAAATTTCACAAAAAAAAAAAGATTTTTTCACTTTCACGGCACTACTGCATAAATGGGGTCGACTCGACCCCAGGTCCTTTTGCGACAGCTGTCCTCAGTACACGGGCCGAATGGGGGCCGAGTGTCCACCTATAGAGTAGGAGTGAGGGAACATTCGAGTGTCGCACTGCAGCCGAATAGATTACTCCGTTTTGCGATACAGTCAGTTGAAAATAATGGGGTCAAAACGACCCAGTGAGCAGACGAAGGGTTAATATAGCACATGCACGGTAGTTGCTAAAAAAAATTCACTATGGAAACGTTTACATACTTCTATTTTAATATCGAAAAAATTGTAATATGAAAAAAAGATTTATAAATCCTAATATAATAATATTAAAATAATATTAAAAAATCGTAATATAAAAAAAAATCATCATATCAAAAAATCGTAATATGCACAATAATTATGCATGTGCATAATTGATTCTATGTTTTTCAATGTGTAATATTCACTCAGAACCAACTTCCACTTAGATTGTGATTGGTCAGTAGAATATTTTTACACGTGAACATAACCTGCAAAATGTATTTAAACATATCAAATTTGTTGCTATAATTTCACGGTCGACTATACATTTTTTATTCTGTCATTGTCATTGGCCTGTCATTTTGCCGAATTGTATCTTCAACATTATACCGCTAATTTGGGAATGGTAACGTCCTCGTAACAGGAAGAAAAAGCAATCTCTCGCAGAATTCGTCGTTGCTATTCGCACGCGATCGTGATAAAGACACCTCAATTACTACGCCCCATAAAACTTGTTATCACGTTATTATCATTATTATCATTATTATTCCAACGAAGAACGGAAAATGGAACGGCCTTATAGCTGACCTTGTTAACCGCAAGACCGACATGGTGCTTACCTCGTTGATGATTAATTCCGAGAGGGAAGCAGTCGTTGACTTCACGGTGCCTTACATGGAAACCGGAATCGCCATAGTCGTCGCCAAGAGAACCGGCATTATATCGCCAACTGCTTTTTTGGGTAAGTTCCCAGTGCCTTTTCATCGTGAATCCAAAATTAAAAGAAATTCAATTTTCAGTAAATAGAACATGTTTAAAAAGACCTGCACAATTTTTTAATTTAATTTTGTAATGCAAGGTCTTGAGGCGGGATTTACATTTAGAGGGGAAAAAATTAAGCAATTTTGAGGGATTTTTTAAACTAAGAATAATTATTCTACATTTATCAAACTTTAGGCATACTTTAATAGTTATATTTAAGCACACAAAACAATTTTTTTTTATTCATTTTTCATCAAAATGGCGGGGCTGTGAAGTTGCAAATCGGCGTGCAGTCTAGAATCCCGTAGATTATCAAAATAAATCAAAGAATTTTTTAGCTGGTATAGTTTTTATTTGACAGCAATTAAAATGAAGAGAATGCAAATTTAAGAAAATGGCACGCATTTGTAAAAAAAATCAACATTTCACGCAAAATTTCTATCAAATTTAGATTCAAAAGTAGTTTTTTTTTCCAATTTTTCAAAAACAGTTTTCTCCGAGTAGAAGGCAGCAATATTTCTATCAAGTTTCAACTCAATCGGCTCAATAGCTTTTGGGTAATCCTACACGCCAATTTAAAAAATGTAGCGTTGAGAAAAATGCGTCTGATCTTTACGCCCACTCCGAATCCGAGTGTTGAGGTACAGCGTTGACGGGCTGTAACGTTTGAAGTTTTCCGAATTTCGATCTGAAACTTTGGGAAAATATTCTACATGTATAGTTCTATCGTGGAAAGAAAAAAAAAGAAATCGATTTTTTTATCGTTGTGTATGTATATCCCACCTTAAGGGAGGACACCACTGTGACGGCCCGAAAAAGGCCGTTATTTCCTATTTTTTTTGTCTACTAACTTATTTATTTGGGATTTGGAAAAAAACGTATTTTATTAAGCATACATTGAACTAATGTCGTGTAAATTTAAATTTAAAAAATTACAAATTTACAACGTTATTGAGATATAATGGAGCCTCTGTATATATATATATATATTTCACATTATCGCGGGTGTTCAAAAAAGTGTAATTTTCGCAAAATTTGTATTGATATTCGGGGGCTTGAAAAATACTGAACTACAAAAAGAAGCGACTACGTACAACGATAGCTCCTGCAATTACGGATTTTTTTTTTTTCAAATTGGAAATTGGACTATTATATCTAGAGTTATGAAAAACGCGATTGAAAGTTTAAGTACACGTAAATCGTTGCGCTACCTGCTCTCACTCAATCGTCTGTAATTTGGCCAATTTTCAATATTGTAACTTGATCCTTTTTTCACATGTTCTTGAATATGTATACCTACTTTGAGGAAATACAAAAAAACATCGACTTTTCACCATCAGAGTGGTATCCCCTCTTAAGGACAGTCTGGCGTTTCACTATGAATATTGAAGCGTACGAACTGTTTTCCCAACTGAATTGTAAAAAATTAGCTTTCAAATTTCAGTCAGTTATGCTACATTGTTTTCGAGACGAATATTTTTAATTCAGGCAATGTATCATTCCTCATGAAAAATCCTTAATTTAGCCGAAATTAATATCTCTTGCAAATATATACCTGTTATTATAAAAATTCCAGCACAATTCGTGATTTTTTCAAAGCAACTGCTAAATTCCCTGAGTAGGATTTTTTTTCTTCGAAACACCATGTAATGGGATTTATGCAAGCTTCTGAAACTGAACTTTTATTAGATATACGTATGGCTGAAAAAAATCACTATCCCTTGACATTTGAACAGAGCCATACCAAAATTTAATTGAATTTCTTGAGCCAGCTGAATGAATATTCATTTTCAGAGCCATTCGACACGGCCTCGTGGATGCTCGTTGGCATTGTCGCCATCCACGCCGCAACCTTCGTAATTTTTCTCTTCGAGTGGCTCTCGCCTTTTGGTTTCGATATGAAGGTAAATAGATTCAAGATATTTCTCTCCCCAGTCAACGATGAGCGAACAAACTCACCGTTGAAGACGCGATGTCATAATTGCAATTGGATCTCGAAAGTTTGCATAAACATCGATCAAACGCGTTTTGACGCCTTGTTGCGATAGAGTGGGAGGAAAAGTGAACCTCCAACATCGCGACGTGCACGAACTTTGCGGGCGATTAACTAAACTCGAGCTTATCCAATTATCTCTAGCAGCAAGTGACGGTGATCGATGCTTAAGTACTTGTGGGAAACTAAAGCGCGTAATGTAATTTATTGCAGGCCCTCAGGGGCTTTTGCAGATAACATGAACGGAAAATGGATAAAACTCCCACAGTACGATAATAATGCATGGACTACGTTGAAGGATCAACATTTATTGTAATCGTACACTACTGATGTCAAGGGGCTACATTTACCTAGAGGCCCGACGAAAATGGCCTCATACCGATCTTTTCTCTGTGAAACGGTTGGTAAAAAAGAAACGCATTTTTTTAACACAAAAGCCCATACATTGTGGGCCTTAAAAAAAATCATCGAAAAATACAGAAAATCAACAAAAGCCATTGCCACCGGCAGATGATGACATTTTTTTCGCGATGTTTGGCGGTGGACACTCTCCAGCTTGAACGGTCCATCCGAAATTTAAAAACCAAACGGATAATCCAAGTTAACGATAAATACGAGTCGTTGACGATCGTCGATTTTTTTAATCATTTTTTTTAACAACGTGCCGACGAATTGAAACTTGAACACCTCAAATCTGTTTTAAAAAGTCGTCATTTGCACGTTCTATTAAAAAACGAAGATCGATTTTTAAAAAGTGAGATCGTCAACGACCTTTAAATGTTTCTCGTCATGTCTCCGGTAAATTTGGAAAGAATCCATTAAGTGGTTCGCGAGATATCATGTCCACCGACTTTTAGAAGCTGTAGCTCATTTAATTTTAGGAATATAGCAACGAAATTTTTACGGAGTACAGCTAAAAAGCGATACTATAGAATGAAAATATTTTTCGAAAATGCAATTGTTTACCCACCTAGGTAGTTGTAGCCCGTTGAACATCAAATAACACACATGCATATGTTTCATCGAACGTAAACAAATTCTTTCACGGCTCTACATAATCATCCCTGACGTGAAATGAAATTCTCAATTTATTTACCTCAGATAAATCCATCGCCCAATCATCGATTCTCGCTGTCGAGAACGTACTGGCTCGTATGGGCGGTACTTTTTCAGGCAGCCGTTCACATCGACTCACCGAGAGGTTTCACAGCTCGGTAACTACACGTACATTGCAAATCCATATTTTGATTATCATGGAGTATGTTCTTGGTCGAAAAAAAAAATACGATTCCACCTTAAATTCGGATTTCAGATTCATGACGAATGTCTGGGCGATGTTTGCGGTTGTATTCCTTGCCATTTATACTGCCAACTTGGCAGCGTTCATGATAACCCGTGAAGAGTACCACGAGTTCACGGGTGTCGACGATCCACGGCTCGCGAAGCCGTGGACCCACAAGCCAATGTTCAGATTCGGTACGATACCGTGGAGTCACACGGACAGCACACTCGCAAAATACTTCGCCGAGATGCACAGTTACATGGAAAAGTTCAATGAGAGCAGCGTTAACGGGGGAATCGAGGCGGTAATAAGCGGGTATGTGAGGTCGATGATTCTTTCATTATTGATTTATTGTGCCACCAATGAAGTGATTTTCATTGGCTTTTCTCCAATTTCATTTTGCCATACACATCGATGTATTGATTGGTTCATCGTGAACGTGAAACATCTTCTCATTGATGTCGACAGCATCTATTGGGACGTTGAATAAGTTCTCGCTGTTTTCCAACAGATGACGTTACTAGAACTGCGTGCGTACCTACCAAAAGTGAGTGACGGCAGGAATTTTGAGTACTTTACGATGAGATTAAATTTTTTTTAATCATCCACATTAAAGATGCTAAGAACATTGATTTCCGGTAATAATAATGCAAAAAAGTTATAAGTAAATTATTGAAAGAACAAATTATTCAACAAACGTTCGGTGAACTACTTTTTTCATATTATAAAATTAATTCGTAGATTTTTCTGAATAGGTATGATTTTTTATACAATTTTCTTTCGATTTTAATTTTCATTTTTTAAATTAAAAAATGGATAAAAAGTCACGCATTTTCAATATGTTTTCGGAGCAATGTTCCATATTAAATCGAAACAATGTCCGGGGTATTGAACGAACAGTGTCTAGGTACAGCCTCTGGAAAATTCCAAAAACGGGATTTTCGAAATGGAGTGAAAATTTCTTGAAAAATCATATGAATCCAGAACAATATCATAATTCATTTGTTGTCACAAAAATCAAGTTTACCGGAGATTTTTTGAACAAATGTTTGTTTAAATAATTCATTTATACATTTTTGGCGTTCTTATTATTCAGAACCAATGTTCTTAGCATCTTCAATACGGTTGATGTTTTTCAGATTTTAATGTTATCGCAAAGTCCTCAAAATTCTCACCGAAACTCACTTTTGGTAGGGAATGTTGTGAGACGCTAGCTGAACTTGCAGAATCTTCAGGAGTTGATCGCACAACAGTTTCGAAACGTTTGGAAGCATCATTCAGGAATGATTTTTTAAAATAAAGCACTCATTTTTACGAAATAAACAGCGGGAACGTATTCAACATCCTAATAACGTCGTCATGTAAATTCACACTAATCGCCCTGGTTTATTATAACCATTCACGCTTATTTGAACTTGCGCTCGGCATACGTAAATCAAAGGATCCGCAACCTTTTTCGAACAATGGATTGGCTCGTTCTTGCAGCGATTTGGATGCTTTCTTTTATGACGGAACGGTGTTGGACTACCTGGTGGCACAAGACGAAGATTGCAGACTATTGACAGTTGGTTCGTGGTACGCGATGACAGGCTACGGTCTCGCGTTTACTAGGAACTCCAAATATCTGCCTATGTTCAACAAAAGGCTCTTGGATTATCGAGAGAACGGTGAGAAATCAAGGGAAACCATAAAACCGATTTAACTTGTAGAAATAAAAAGTTCAGCCAGCTCGTGAGAAAAAAATTATTCCAACTATCAGGAATGAAAAAAACATTCATAAGAGCCCACATGAGTGAGTTTAAAAAATGTCGATACGATCTTGAAGATTTTTAATTACCCTCGAAATGGAATTTCGAGAAAATGTAAAAATTATACACCGATAGAGGCCAAAATTTGGCATTTTTTACAAGCTTTTATTTAACTTGACTTTTTGTGAGATGTGAAACGGAAAATCGAAATTTCACCCACTTCCCGACTACTTTTAGAGCTCTGAAATTTTGCAAACACGCATCTAAAAGGTGACAATGCATGATTTAACCTAAAAATGTCAACTTTTCATGTAAAATTAGCGATAATTAATCATCCATATAAAAGGTCACTAACACATAGAAACAAATTCGTAGCCGACTGTGTTTGTATGTGAAAAGTTTACATGCAGCAATTAGTCGTAAGTTCAATTCCAATTACAGTCTTTGTTATTTTTTACACGCATTTCGTGTTCCTAGCTTACAAACTCGTAAACTAATAAACTACTAGTAACAACTAACTAGTAAAATCAACAAAAAACTAAAAGTAGAACATAATTTTTATGTAAAGAAAATCTTTAAAAAACAAGCTTTTATTTAATGTACTAAAAAGTAGAAAACAATGTTCGTTACCAAGTGACCTACATGTGACTATAAAAAGAAGCTTGGGTTGCTCAAAATTTAGACACATAATCTTTAATTCACAAAAATGCGTTAACATTTCAACTGCATTTAATTTACTGTAAAATCTTAGATTTTTTAAGGGGTGAGATGCAGTCAGAGGCGTGCAAAAACAAGCATTGTCAATAAAAAAAATGTATAGTAATTAAGTTTGTTTTACATAAGTGGTTACACAAACTTTTTATGTTATATTTCAACTTGACTTGTACACATTTTCACAGAAAAATATTGATTACTTATAAAAATATCGCCATCTTTGTCGGACCCCTTTCGGCATGTAGTGCTTTGCGGCGACCATCATGAAATTTTACTGGATCATTAAAATTAAAAAACCGAAAAAAATCATTAGTTTAAGAATAAATCTAGTCCTTAATCGAAGCTTTTCTAAAAAAAATTAACAAAATCGCAGCTTCCGACAGACAACTTTCGATTTTTGACCGAAATATCGCTCGTCTATTGTTGAAAAAAAAAAATTCTCAACAAAAATGAAAATCCTTCGATCAAGGACTAGTTTTTAACGCTATCAATAAGCACACCAAATTTCATCAAAATCCATCAAGTGGTTTTTAAATTAAAGTGGTCACCGACTTCAAAAACATAGTTTCGAGAAAAACGCGTTTAAAGTTTTTCGATGTGGATACGGTACTATATGTTCGTAAAATTTTGAGCTCGATGGATGAAGCTAAACTTTCTTTATGTATTTCGATCCGCTGGATCCGAACATCACAATTTTTTGCCGAAAAGTCGAGCATTCAATTGTTTATAGCCAATTGTTATAACAATTTCTCAAAAAATTGAAGTTTTTTCGGGATGAATTATTTTTGAAAAATATTTTGGGTAATTTTAAAACGAAAGTATTCTTTATAAAATTTTGCTAAAGTTCATAGTTTTTGAGTAATAAATTGTTGAAAATTTCTGAAAGAGTTATCCAATTTTAAACTTAATTTATGTATAGAAATACTAATTAAAAAACTACTTACATCGGATCATCAATTCCTGGCCCATACAATAGGGCTTCTGCCGATGTGAAAGCTTCCAAAATATCAATTTGTCATTGTCTTCGAGGCATTCTGCCTTCCCGGGTATTATCGTTTGCGCGTTTGTCAGCCGCTACCTGCCATGGGGACCCGACTCCCCTCCACTGATCGTGGGATATCCCGGAAACTATTCATCGGATTGACTTGAAATTTTCAGGGAATATTTTCGAAACATCACACTCCAAAAAAAAATGTTCAAAAAAATCGATTTTTTGAAAATTCTGACTGCATCTCACCCCTTAAATGAAAATCCTGTGACTAAGCATAAACGTGTGATAATCATTTCTCTAATTACTTTTGTGCCGATTCAAATACGGTTAATGAAACTGAATTGATCAAATTTATTAAACATTTAAAAAGTTGAGAGCCCCAAGCTTTTATTTTAGTCACATATAGATGACCTCGTAAAAGCAAATATTATCTGCTCTTAGTACATCAAATAAATGCTTGTTTTTTAAAGATATTTTTTAAAAACCCCAAGCTTTCATATAGTGACATATTGGTGACTTGGTAAGAAAAATTATTTTCTACTTTTTACTAGATCAAATAAAAGCTTGTTTTTTAAAATAATTTTTTGGCATATAAATGTTAATGGGGAGGTGCAACTTGACAGGCGATCTCGAACGACTGAGACGATATTGGATGACGGGAACGTGCAAGCCGGGCAAAGAAGTACAAAAGAGCTCCGATCCTCTGGCTCTCGAACAATTTTTGAGCGCCTTTCTTCTTCTGATGGCGGGTATTCTACTCGCAACGCTACTTTTGTTTCTCGAGCATCTCTATTTCAAATACCTCCGGCGTCACTTCTCGAAAAGTGACGGGGGTGGTTGTTGCGCCCTTATCAGCCTGGTAAGACATGGATTCGAATTATTCGAAGAAAAAACTTTCACAACCTTGCTCTCTAGTAATTCAGTTTCTGCTATTTATAATACAACGTATTTGTGCGTTTATTGTTCACTAAAGTATTCTTCGTAAATAACTCATTCATCATGAAGATCGAAAAGCCGAAAAATAATTCCAAACAAAATCGGCTTCTTTGGCCATTCGCCTCGAAATGAGACCAACCGAAACGGAGGCCAAAGATTTTGGAGGGCTCATTTCGTTTTTTTTTTTTTTTCGATTCGACAGAGCATGGGAAAATCCTTGACATTTCGAGACGCTGTTTTCGAAGCTCAGGACATTTTTAGACATCACAGATGTAGAGATCCAATTTGCGACACGCAACATTGGAAAGTGAAGCACGAATTGGATATAGCTCGAATGAGGATAAGGCAGCTTGAAAAAGATCTCGAGGCTCATGGCATCAAACCTTCCCAAACCAGGTAATGAGAATTATTTTGAATTGAGCTAGAAAAAAAACGTCTCATCACGTAAAAGACGGCAGACGATACGTGAAAGGCGAGGTCGAGTTTGAAGCAAATGATTTATTCGGAATAAAAAAAAACACAGGTTGTCGTTAAAATCAATTCACAGTGGAGTTAATTCATGGAAGATTCAAGGGTACTCATGGAAAGCCCATAAAAGGATTCGTTCGCGACCTCGTTTTTTATGATCATCTTTTCATCATTTTTATCAATATTCATCAATATTCATTCATGGTAGATCATCATTTTTATGAATATTCGTGCGTGTATCTTGAATCAGCATGATTAAGGCGGGATATACATTTACAACGATAAAACATCGATTTCTTTTTTTTTCTTCTTTAAACGATAGAACTATATACGTGAAATATTTTCCTGAAGTTTCAAAGCGAAATTCGAAAAACTTCAAACGTCACAGCTCGTCGACAATGTGCCTCACCGCTCGGATTCGGAGCGGGGGTGAACTTCAAACGCGTTTTTCTCAAAACTGCATTATCAAAAACTATTGAGCCGATTGAGTTGAAACTTGGTAGAAATATTGATAATATTGGTACCTTCTACTTGACGAGAATTATTTTTGAAAAATTGGAAAGAAAACTACTTTTTTCATCCACATTTTACAGAAATGTTGCGTGAAATTTTGATTTTTTTTGTAAATGCGTGCCATTTTCTTAAATTTGCATTTTCTTTATTTTAATTACCGTCACATGGAAACTATACATGTTCCAACTGAAAAAGTGTTTGAACTTTTTTGCAAATTAAAGTCTACGAGAAGCTAGGCTGCACGCCGATTCGCAACTCCTGCGGCGACCTTGCTCTAACACTCTGCCACAGCTCCGTCATTTTGATGATGAATCTATTTAAAAAAAATATTGTTTTGTATACTTAAATATAGTATTAAAGTATACTTAAAGTTTGATAATTGTAGAATAATTATTTCTTAGTTTAAAAAATTCCTCAATATTGCTAATTTTTTCCTGTCTAAATGTATATCCCGCCTTAGGAGGCTATACCAGTGTGAACGCTGAACATTTGGGTGATTTTCGGGATTTTTTTGGAAGAAAAGTACTCCATTAAATGTTTCGGAAAATTAAGAATATATTTGGCTATATTTTACCTATATTACACAATTTTTTCATACAAAAATATTGAGATCCAAGCGACTTAAGAGCTGCCTTCGGAGGCGCCAAAAAAAAGTTCCTCCACTGCATGATTCCGGTCGATTGAGTAGCTGAAACCGAAAAAGGAAAGAAGGTCGTTAAACTGGAAGATATTTCCTGTACAATGACGTAGGATTTTCGAAAAATATCAAAATCTAACGAAATGGCGTAGTTATGAAAAAAGTCTGTTTTCTTGCCTATAAAATGGTCTTTTTTTCAATGTCAAATCGTCAATTTTCATCGAATGAAAAATATCCTACGTCATTGCAGAGTAAATATATTCAAGAGTACTCAGTTCAAATTTCAAGTCAATCGGATAAATGCTCTTTGAGTTACAATGTCAGTAAATTTGAAAAATCTCATTTCGAGAAAAACGCGTTTAAAATTTAACTATCGATTTTGGCAAGGTAAAATGATATTGATATAAATTATATAGATGATAATAATATTCTTGAAAGTATGAAGTGTCGAAAAAGGCAAAAAAAATCGATTTTTTGAAAATGTCACACTCGTATAGCCCCTTAAAGTCTACTGTCATGTTATCGAGTCATATCTGGAATTGGGTGTCGATTAATCGCTTCTTCTTAATTACCGCTGTTAAAGTCATGGCTGGCACTCGTCAGTAATATAATATTCATTGTAATATATTTCGATGCACCTATACAGACGTGTGATGCACATTGAATATTTTTACTAACGTTCTGATGTCGGAAAAACATTACGAAAAATGTACGTTTTTTATAATGCTTCATCCTCTTGAGCCTTTTCGTCGGCTTTATTTATTATTCTCACTATTTCAATAGACTCGTTTGTTTGTATTCACAGCAGCTTTGATTCATCTCATCTGTTTTCCCAATAATGGTCGTTATCGATTTATCATTATCGTCATTATTGCTCCATAGTGCACAGTGCTCCATTCTAATCTCATGTTAATGCAAATCTGATCAGATCGAATTACTCGAATATTTCGGGTCGTCGTGGTCGAACATTGTTCAGTATCGTTGACTCTCAGTCCGAAGCATTGTTGTTGTTATTCGTTGCATTAAGGGCTTAAGCTACTGCGACGACCCGAAAATCAGGGTTATTAAAAAAATTGATTTTTAAGGAAAAAGTAAAATTGAAAAATCGTTTGGACACTTATGTGTATGTACATTAACAAAATTGTGCACCAAATTTTATTTAAAAATATGAATAATTACAGAAGTTGTAAACAATTTCGTGAAGGATCTTTTAACGTGGCTCAACGGTGTACTTGATTTTTGCAGTTGATCTGAAACAAAAAGAAACGAGCTTCTTAAAATAGAAAATATTGGCTACATGACCGAGCTTTTTTCATCGTGTTTCAATCGTCGAATTTTTTTTTAATTTGTAAAATATTTTTTGATGAAAAATGACATCATTATCGTAAATAACTAATGAAAGAAAATGTTAAGATAAACAACAATTGATAAGTATGTACATTGACAAAGTTGTGTGTGAAATTTCATTAAAAATATAAATAATTAAAGAAGCTATGAACCAACTCGTGAAGAACCTTGAAACGTGGGGGGCTCAACGACGTACTTGATTTTCGCCACCCGGTTGATCTGCAACAAGCAGAAAGGATTTTTTTCTTAAAAAATATAATATTGGCGAAGACTCGAACAAGTTTTTTTTTGTTATCGTGTTTGAATCACTAAAAAAATAATTGAATTTTTTTTTTCGATTTTTTTAGAAAAAATTACATCATTATTATTATTAGCTAATGAAAAAAAATGTTAGGAAGAAAAACTTTGCTAAAGGCTGAACTACTATTACGCTGAAAAAGTGTACCAAAATTCACGTCAATACGTTCATTAGATTTTGAGAAATCGTGTACACCGTTTTGAAAAAACAAAGTTTCGAGACAAACGTGTTTAAATTTTGACTAGCAGTTCTATCGTTGTAAGCATAAGCGTACCTTCAATCTGCGATTCCTGCACCACATGTTGGACCTTCCTCTTCAATCTGAGTTGCCCCAAGCTCATACAATTAATTCATACTACGATTTGCTCATGACCGAAAAAAAAAATCATTCTGCTAATAAAATCTTGGAATGGTGATAATGGGGGTATTTTGATTGTGAATCAAAAAAGCTCACGAGTTTTTAGTACGAAAAGTTGTGAGGGCCTGAATGATTTTTTGGTGTAAAATGATGAGTTTTTTTAGGGGATG
Organism: Ophion obscuratus; assembly: GCA_964007375.1. Taxonomy (NCBI): domain Eukaryota; kingdom Metazoa; phylum Arthropoda; class Insecta; order Hymenoptera; family Ichneumonidae; genus Ophion; species Ophion obscuratus. Next base: position 18,910,958 of record OZ023313.1, read on the forward strand.
AAGGTTGAACACTTTTACGTATCCCCGAAAATAAATGAATCAGAAATGGCAACAGATTTTTATCGAGTACTTTACCACGTCTCGATAGATTGAGAAAGAAGACGAGGGGCGAGGGGGAGGGGGGGTGAGAGATAGAGAGGCGAAAAGAGTACAGGCTTAAGTGGTTGCATTCGAAAGCGGATTGAAAGGTGATGCGTTTGTTTGGAAAAATCGCTGCAACACAAAAGTTGCAACAATGGTGGCATTTTTTAAAGGAGGAAACCGGGAAGGCTGGCATGGTGGCGAGGATGCCTACAGTCTTCGGATTATCAGGCATCCAGTGATCAGCTCGCGGTCGAGGCGCCCCACCCTCTGCCCCCTTACTTTGACTCGTAAGTCTAATAAAAATTCAACGTCAAGCGTCATAGATACTTAAGGGGTCTTCTCACATTAGACGCTAAAAAAAGGTTATTTTCATTAATTTTTTTTTTGATAGGTTTATATTATAGATATTGGTATAAAAGTTCTTACACTTAATAAAAACACTTTCGAAAAACATTCAAAAAAAAAATTATTCATCTAAGTCACTATTTACAGACGAAAATGGTAGTTAAAAAAATGTCTTTAAAAATTGTAGGTCTGCGCTGTTGATGAAATCTCGCAGATTGATCGTCCGAAACAAAAAAATCAAACGGTTTTAGATTCAGTATGTTAATGGCTATAACGCAAATCATACGATTTTTGATATGCGCAAGAATAACAAAATGGCGAACATTTTTCGGGCAATTTTTTTGGGCAACTTTTTGGAAAGTGAAAAATTTGCCTAAGAAATCGTCAGATAATTGTTAATAACAAATGAACTTTGCAATGTAAAAAAAAATCCTACGTACTTCCGTTGACAATGTATTTTTCTACATATCTTCAACATTTCAAGTGAATCGATTGAAAATTAAGTTATGTTTCCGGCCAACTTAAAAAGGCAGTTTTGAGATAAACGCTGCACAGCCGCCATTTTGAAAATAATCGCTTCAAAAAAATTATTGTATACAGTCACTGATATGTATGATAAACACCCTGTTTTGTAATCTCAATTTATTTTGTATTTTTCCAAAAAAAAAAAATCCGCAAAAAGCCTATTTTTCCGACCTCTAGAGTGGTCTAACCCCTTAAAGTTTGTTTGGGTTACATAAATACACAAAAAATGGTTTTAATGTATTTCGAAAGTGTATTTATTAAGTGTAACAACTTTTATATCTATATCTATGATATAAACCTATCAGAAAAATTCATGAAAATAGCCTTTTCAGCTTCTAACGTGAGAAGACCCCTTAAGAACCGTCACGAAAATAACGAAAAAAGAACAACTAAATGTGACAAATATAAAGAAAACTCGTTCTTATTTTCATTAGATTAAAGTAGCTTTGCCGAACAGTAGTTAGAATTTGTTTATTTGGGTCGATGAAAATTCTCATTATTCGTGAACGTTTTTTTTTTCTTCTTTTTTCATCATATATTTGCATGGCATGAAGGCACTTGAAAAAGACAATGAATACAATAAAAAAATGCCTTTTGACGAATTTTCCGGCACACGGCATTCATATTTTCTTTCCATCTCCTTCACACGTTCAGGTACCTCGACACAGTCGAAGTTGCCAGGCCGAGGGACATGACACGAAATCACGTAGTCAGCACCGAGTACGCTGAAGGTTTTTTACCTACGGAAATTTATAGGTAAAATCACAAAGATTTATCACTCCCGTACGACCAATAATTCTTTCTCCGTGGATAATAAAATGGCGACTGGATTTTTAGAGTTCCGGAGGACGAGTCGACGAGAACGGAGATAGCCGAAATCGAGACCGTTCTGTGATGACGGAATTCGATGACCAAAATATATATGTATATTTTTTTCTTACGAGAAGCAACTTCTCGTAAAACGATGAACGACCCGCATGGATGGTGGAAGGTTCGTGGTTAAAAACAACAAAAAAAAAGGACAAGTTCATCGATTCTTCGCGATCTAAGTGTGAGACGGGAAAAGTTACTCAGGTTCTCAAAGCCACTGGGATACGACCGAAGACAGGGTTGCAATTTCATTGCTAGGAGAGCCTTTTCGAGCGATAATAAAGCTTTCGAACGAACCAGCAGAATGAGGTCAGTTCCATTCGGCACCATCGAGTAATCCAGTGCCTGAACTTTTGTTTTTTTTTTCTATGGAAAAATAACTTTGTAAAGCCGAGTGGATAACGGGGACGAAAGCTCAAACGTAAATCAAAGCTCATTGTTCGATCGTTACCTTTGTTGTCCATTCAACTAGTCTCATGTCAAAAAAAGGCCTGAAAATTTGGGCGATTATCGGGAATTTTTTGGAAGAAAAGTACTCAATTAAATATTTCGGAAAATTAAGAATATATTTGGCTATATTTGACCTATATTGCATAATTTTTTCATAGAAAAACATTGAGGTCCAAGCGACTTACGCGCTGCCTTCGGAGGCGCCAAAAAAAGTTCCTTCACTGCTGACATGATTCCGGCCGATTGAGTGGCTGAAACCGAAGACGGAAAAAATATCGTTAAACTGGAAGGTATTTCCTGTACAATGACGTAGGATTTTCGAAAAATATCAAAATCTAACAAAACGGCGTAGTTATGAAAAAAAACGTCTGTTTTCTTGCCTATAAAATGGTCGTTTTTTTCAATGCCAAATCGTCAATTTTCATCCAATCAAAAATATCCTACGTCATTGTAGAGTAAATATGTTCAAGAGTATTCAGTTCAAATTTCAAGTCAATCGGATAATTGCTCCTTGAGTTGCAATGTCAGCAAATTTGAAAAATCTTATTTCGAGAAAAACGAATTTAAAGATTTAACTTTCGATTTTTGGAAGATAAAATTATTAGAGATACGGCCTTGAAATTTTTACAGGATATTCTTGAAAGCATAAATTGTCGAAAAAGGCCAAAAAATCGATTTTTTTAAGTGTCACACCGGTATAGCCCCTTTATCGTTTCGATAAACCAACAAGACTGGATAGCAACTCTTCTCGTTTCGTTATTTCAGTTTTCTATAAAACGATGCAGTTGAAACTAAGAAGCTTCGATCACCGAGTAACCGACAGAGCTTATCGTCGATAAATTACCGATTGAGTGTGCGAGAGCGTTGCCACACGTCGTTCAACCGGATACCACTTGACCGAAGTGCTGTTCAACCGGATAACCATACAGCTCAAATATCATGTATCCAAGAGCTAGTCGAGTAGGCCTTGCTGTGCTGGTAACGTGAAACGGATACGGACGGAACACGGAACAATGCTGAACAGTCGTATCGATGGAAGGTCCAAACAGGAAGGGAGGATTGCTCTTGAATGGTTCATTGGTGCACCATTCCATTCTACCATTGGAGACAAATGAAAGTACCTCTAACACGTGGGTAAGCGTTTTCGTTACAGCACCTATGAAACACTAAAAAAGTGTTACTTCACTGTCCAACTGCCAAATACTGTAGTTGTAATACTTCGCTGGTAATCACTTAACAAAAAAAAAAACCACATTCGAAATGTGAACTACCGAATGCGAAGATTCGCCTGCGACCAGTCGTTCATTTCATTCTACAAAATTGTCGAAGCGCTGATCCAAATGGCTTGAATGATGCTCGCTGCATATTTGCTTTCTAAAAATCTTATATTTAGGAATATTCATTTAACGACGGGGTAAAGTTAATTCGGTGAAAAAAAGGCATGTTTTTAAGATTTTTTTTTTTTTGGCGTAACGAATAGTGTTCGTTTATTGAAAAATTTACATGTAATAAAGTAACATTTGAACAACATTCTCCTAAATTTGCATTACAAAATATTCAAAATTGAGCGAGTGAAAATTAAACCCCGGAGGCGCCTCGAAAAAAAGTTGCTTTGCGGTGTGCACCATAACTCGCAACAGAATCATTTGAAACAAAAAAATCAAAATGCATTTGTTAAAGGAGATGTTTCTCGAGGTAATGACGGGAGGATTTTTTTTTTTTTCGATTTTTCGATTTTTCGTAGCACTTGGGAGCCAAAAACCCGATTTTTGCTTAAAAAATCGGCTAATTTGTTGTTGAAAAATTAGTAATTATTAAAAAAAACAAAAAAGCTCTCGACAATACCTGGTGAATTATGTGAAGAAGTACTGTGCAAAATTTCAAAGCGATTGGTCCAGTAGATTGATGCACACGGACTTCAAATATGACAAGTCTCAGAAAAACGGTTTGAAAAACGCAGAAGAGAAGAGAATGGCATGGAGCAATAGACGCTCAAATACTCATAACTTCGTCAATTTTACTCCGATCGACCTGAAATTTTAACACAATATTCTTGATATATTATGCATTCATTTAAAATGAAAAAAAAATGAAAAAAAAAATTTAAATACTTTACCCTGCCCTTTATAATAACGGAGAGGCTTACTTTTTATTAGTTTTGAAAATATACAAATATTTTCATTATCCATACGTATATTTTATTTGTACGCAGTCTCTGTGCACATTCATACGAGCTTCCAGTGACAATGCATCCATGACTATTAGGGTGGTTAAAAAGAAATCGATTTTTTTCTCAACGGAAAATCAAAGTATGTTGAGAAAAATAGAGTTTTGCAAAATTTGAGGGTTCTAAATAATTTTTTAGTTAGTGCTCGAACGTCTTTTTTATGTTTTTTTATGATTATCGTAGTGTTAATTTTTTTTTATCTCGATGCAGAAAATGTTAGTACGTGATCGAATGTAAGTCTTGATTTAATTTTTTCTGCAACAGTACACAATTTTTTGTTTAAATATTTTTTTTACCATAAACAATTTGCATTTGCACATTAAGAATCGATATATGTAATTCGGCTGTGAAAATTATATCAACCATTTGATGAACAAGAACACGTTATTCACATCACTGAACGTTTAGCATGTATGCGTGTTTTTTTTTTTCTTTTGAGTAATATGTTGTTTTTGGAGTAAGAAAACAAAGACATACGGATTCGAGAGTTACAAACCGTGGCGTTGTTGACGCTACTGCACCTTTGCTTCTCTGAGTGTCCGCGAGTTCTTTTCGCGATTCATTTGACTGTTTCCAGTAGTTGATGTGTTGAGATACATCACAGTGCACGTAACAAGAAAAATGTAAAAAAGATCGCGGGTTTGGACGACTGTGAAAGTGCCGAAATTTATCTGTTCGGGTCGGAAATCAAAGAATTTGGGGAACGAAAATTACCCACGAGTAGAGAAGCATTAAGTCTATTTTTTCACCATCATGATACTCCTAAATTTTCTGGTCAAGAGAGTACACAACAAACAAACTACTTGAAATGAAAACGACCTGTTTACGTTAAGGCAATAAGGGTTGGAATAACTTTTAAACCGTTGAAGTTGTCTTGATGAAATTTTACATATGTATTTATTGTTCCTTTGAGAATGCATCTACATTTAAAAAAAATATATTTTAAATATTTTAATGTAGTTTTTTATTTTTTTACAACACGGTTCGCCGAAAACCGCCTCAATCGGCGCCCACTCTGGGTGATGTTGTATGCATCTGAAAAAAAAATATATATTCTCGATCTGTATGAGTATTCTGAGCACTGGTAGCAGAATTAATACTTTAAAAAAATTTGTTATAAAATGGCGGCCTGTTAAACTTTGATTAAGGATATTTCATACATTTTCGGGCATTCGACGAGTTATAACATGTGGGCAAAATTATTGTTCGACTCAATTCTGCTACCTGTCCTCAGAAAGAGGCTACCAAAGACATGTGCAAAATTTGAGCTCGATCGGTCAATTAGTTATCGAGATATCGTGGGCGCCGATTTGAAAAATATAGTTCTGAGATGAACGCGTTCAATGTTTTGATACCGTTAGATGAGGTTTGCGCGCGGCTTGCTTATAATTTCTATTATTCTGCTAATTTTTGAAATATCAATAAACGGTTTTCGCGAGCGTATTAAGAAAGGTGTAAGGCATAATAAAATGAAGAAAAAAGAATCTATTATGTCAAATTTCTAGACCAGACTGCTCCGTTAATTTAGAAAATGCTACAGAACATAAAAAGTTTCGAGAAAATTATATTATTATGATGTCTATTGGTGGAGGAAAAAAATTAACGAAAAATCGAAGAAATTATTTTTTTAAGTCGTTTGAGCACTACCTATTAAAATGTTGATGCCTCTCGAATTTTGTATGAATTACTTTTTCATAACGTAGTAACATTTGCTGTTGAGTACCGCGAATTTTTTTTATTACTAATTTTTAAACCACCCTAATGACTATGAACTATAAAGTCTATATATCGTTGACATGATTTTTCTGCACTCGTTTGGTATGATTTCGTTGACTCTCCTATTCTTTTTAACATAAGCTACTGTTAACTTACAATCTGCCTTGAATGAGCACCAAACAAACTCATTTTCGTTCTTCCAAAAATCTCACTTGCCTACCTCGTTGGCATGTTCAGCCATTGTGTTTACTCGAATGCAGTTTTTGAACATCTTTTGCATCCGGAATCTTTTAGCTTTTCAGCCTGCCTGCCCTCTTTTTTCATTGCTTAGTACGTGGTTAGGTATGCAGTCGCTAGTTATTCTCTTTTTTAGGATTTCCTTCCAAGTTTTTATCAGTCCAGTACGCTGTCTCTTATGGTTGTCCATTTTTGTCTGTCTTCGACCTCCTACCGCCCTCTCCTCTGTGTGATGTATCACTTTTTTGGGTTTTCAACCATCTCCATCTACCTCTATAACGCACATGATGCGTACACTTTCTTCACGACCCGTTCGCTATGTTAAAGTTGTTCCACTCCAATGCCTTTGCATTTTGATTCTTCCAGTCCAATATAGGCCTCTCTTTTCCCTCATTGTTGTCGTCGTAGAGGCCAAATATCGCATATCCTTTACATTTTCCATCTCAACTTCATTCCAGTTGTATTCTCTTCCTCCTTTCCATTCTGAAATACCCAAATCTTATGTTCTTGACTCCAGTCCTGGATTTGCCAATAGGCCATATAGGCAGCTGCTTGGGGGCAGCGGATTTTAGAGGCACCTAAAAAGGCCTAGGTAAATACAAGTGATTAAGACAGGAGGGGTGGCACAAAATCAAGCGGCTTATACTCAACCCTTCGTGGTCACCGTGGGTAAAATCGACCCGTCGATCCACTTTGGACACAAATACCCAATAGTTCCGGGCTTTGAATGGGACTTGTGTCGCCATCTATCTGAAGATTGGGGTATTCTTTTTTCGTTTTCGTCTCTTTATGAATTTTTTAAAGTATTTTGCCATTTTATTTCTTATAAATAAATTTTTCGTATGTCATCTACAATGTTCAAAGCATGTTCAGTAATTTTTTGAACCATTTTGGATAGATAGCTTCGTCACAATACTGGTTTGAAAGTTGCCTGGGTAGAATCAACTCAGTGTGACCACCGTGATCGAAATGGGAAGTGACCACAAAGAGTTAAGAAAAGTACAAATCCGGCACTGCTCGACTCAATCCATTTTTTTCCCATCAGAAACCATTTGATTTGAACCATCTCCAACTGTTCCTTCCCCAAAGCACGATGTGATCGGGGCATGATAAAAAAAATACATTTTTCCCTTATTCATCGCAGCTTTTTCCACCAAATATATGAATTTCATTGCCGAATAAATGTTGAATGCAGCTAAACTCCTTTAGCAGCCCCGCATCCGATTTTTGATGCATTCATAAGGCCTTCCAACCTTCTACATTTCTCCACTTTTCCACACCAGATATATCGCGTTAACTGTTCCGTTCTTTTGTTATCCCAGCTGTCTCCATAAAGTCGTTTTCATTTTCTCCAGCGGAGCATTTCCCATCGCAGATGTATCCATAAGTCGTTTCGTATATCGACCTTCACTTCCGTCACTTGTACTACCTTCCATTTTTTCAGTCTTCTTCATGTCGTTTTCATTTTTACCCTCGTCCTCCACTTCGCTCTTCCCTACGACCTACGCTCATCCCACTTGCTCCCTTAACATTAACGTTTTCATAAAACGTCGCCTCCACTGTTCCATTTATACCTTTATACGTCGAACTCAATCATGAGCAAGGAAGACTGGCCAAGTTCAATGCATGGCGGAGAGAGGCGGGAAGGGTATGGAGAAAGAATGGAAGTGAGGAAAGTACGCAACGGCGGAGTGGACAAAGTAGAATTTGGAAAAAGGACAAAAAATAAGGTTGAGGGGAGAGTCCACAGTGGATGAAAAAATAAGACAGATGAAAGGAAGACAGGAAGGACGAAAAGGGAATTCAAAAACGAAACGCGTACAAAAAATGCTTACAAGAAAACATGCTTGGATACATGCTGGGCCATATGTAGAATGAAGACAGGAAGAGGTTGGATTGGGTTTCAATGCACCACGGAGTAAGTTGACAAGCTTTTGCAAGAACTCAATCCAGAGACAGTGGTGGCTTATGTACAGGTACATGCACTTGGACTATAGGGAGGAAAGGTGAAGACGTTGAGCTTTTGACAGTAACGGGGTGGGAACCATATGCACATCGTATTGAAAGAAATCCAAGCAAAAAGGGAAAAAGTGAAGAAGAATAAAAGATAGGGGAAGAAGAGGTGACGAAAGCACCCGGAGGGGGTGCAAAAACATGCCACTCAAATTGAGTACAATGTGGTTATAGTTATATCGTTCGTTTGAGTTTATTTCCCTGAAAGACACAAACCCTTATATCCAAATTAAAAATTGCTAAGTTGTTTATAATATCAGATATTTTTAAATACAAGCATTTGACAAAGTTCTTGGTGGACTGGGAGGTTGCAGACGATTTCGATGAGTGCTTTGTCAATTTTCTGGAATACAGTACAATTTCATTTGCTGACACATGCCTTAGTGGAGTGCTTGTTCATTAGGTTTCAATCGCGTCATTTTGATGTCAAGTGATTACTCGTGGTGTTTTGATGACTACAGTAGTAGCTGGTTAGTCATTGTCACAAGCTATTTTACCATTTCATAGGTAATGTGGCAAAAATTGCTATCCATATGTCACAGGCATAACTTTTATTTTTCCTTCATCTCCGATTGTGTTTTACTCGAAATGGCATTCTATGTTCCTAGCTCTACCTATATTCTTTTTCATCGGTCGATAACCGCATTGTTTTCTCCGCTGGGCCTCCAGAATTTCATACCGACCGATGCTCAGCAAGTTTTTTTCTGTGTTCCGAGCGTACTGAGCAGCTATCAGCTTTGCCCACTGTCACCATCTTCCAGTTGTTCGGATTTCACTTCCTTACCTTCTGCCGATAGTGACGACAGCTCAGCGGTATGAATTTTTATGGGGCGCGTGAGGGGTGGTAATCATTCAAGCGAGTAGCATTCTGCTGAACAATTGTCTGCCGCGATAAATATTCATACGAAAAACATCGTTCTGGATATTTCGGTTAACGGGTTGTGCCTAGTTGTAACACCTCATTTTTTTATATTTTTTTATTAGCAAATCATGATGCTAAATTATTACAAAAATTGGGTATTTAAAGGGGATCATCTAAAGAATACTCTGTAATTTTGTAGTGTAAAAATATTTAATTATAATCGATTGACAGCCGATGTCCAGGAAGCACCTTTCTGAATCAGATTATCTAATATCGAAAAATCAAACAGATTTCATTAGTATATTAGTTTATCCTATGATTAATCGAAGGAAGTTTCGAAATATCAAATTGAAAAAAGCGCGTGTTCAAAGTGAGTCTTGATTTTTGCGAAAAATGGGCATTTTTCGTTCATCAAATCGAAAATATACATCGGGAAAAAAATCCTTTGATCAAATACTATATTTTTACATCTAGAAAAAGCCCTAAAAATTTCATAAAAATCGATGCAGTAGTTTTGGTGATGTTTTGCCTACCGACTTTGAAAACGTACTTTCGAAAAAAAGCGATTAAAGTTTCGAAAAACATAGCCTATAAATTTGTCAATTTTGATACGATCACCTTGAGGTTTTCAGGGAACGTTTATAAGATGATATACCGTCAAAATATATTGATTTTGAAAAAAAAAAAGTAATTTTTCGACTTCTACAACTAGGCACAACCGTTTGACAGGAACCCACCTTGATTGGACTGGAATTTCCTTTCGAGGAAATTCCAGTCCAATGCCACTTATTTCCGGTTGAACAAAATCTACCGACCGTTGAGAGTCTGGATGCTGGTAACTTATCGAATGAGCTTTGTCGATACGGTACCATGGGCCCCTTCGATCGCAACGTCTAAACTTCCACGCCGGAAGTGGTTGTTACCACACAGTTCGCATATTCGTGACATTCTCGGCTGATTATTTTTTTCGGCAATCAGCTGTCAATTCGCCAATGGGCCACTTCAGAAGGCTCATTCAATGGAACCAACCTACGAGCCCTAGGCTCGAATCGGATTTTAACTTATCTCTTCTCTCGCTAAGCCAAACCGAGCGTCGAGCCTTCTAGACTCCTTGGAAGACCATTCCATTTGGCATCTCGTCGTTTGCCAAATATGTAAATAATTCATGGAACGAAAACAGCGTAAAAGAATTGCACACCTTAAATGTCCTCTCGGAAGAGACCTTGGGCCTAAAATTTTGATCGCCGTGCTCACGTTACGCAACACCATAAAAAAAAATCGAATATTTTATCGCGATAACTTAAGTGCCGATACGTTTACCATCAGACCGAGGGACTCCAGGGAAGTGGGCGTTCTTTTATTTTCGTTTGACTTTCCTCGAGATCGGAAACGGTCGAAGAAATTTCTAACAAGAAAAGGTTGCGAGCCCGATCTCTCCGATTTCAATGAAATTTGGCATGCTTGTAGAATGGGCAAAAATAGACGACACGTATTTTTTTATATCTGCGAATCACGATTTTTAAGGGTTGAAACGCACCCTCGAAAATTGGGGTGGTTTTTTCGTCGATAACGTTTTAACGGTACGAAATATAAAAAAATACAAATTGCAACAATGTTTATTTTTTTCCGTGTACTATACATTAGAGATGAAAACGATAATGTTATCGACGAAAAACGAAAAACACCCCTATATTCGAGGGTGCGTTTCACCCCTTAAAAATCGGTTTCCGCAGATATAAAAAAATACGTGTCGCCTATTTTTACCCATTCTACAAGCATGCCAAATTTCATTGAAATCGGAGAGATCGACCTCGCAACCCTTCCTTGTAAGACAAAAATGTGAACGACTAATTAAAAACTTGCTGGATAAAATCGATGTGTATGATACTAAATAAATATTAAATTTAAATACGTGTCTGGAAAGGTTAGTGTAAATTGAATTCGTATCGTATATACAATATTCTATATACATACATATATATGTATATATATATACACACGAAATACATAAATATATTTAATATACGATATAAAGTATGCGAAACGGAGATAAGATATTAAAATAATATCGCAATCCGTGCGCGAGTCTGTGTAAAATGAATCGACGTCAACAAAGGGATATTCTAAAGATTATCATAGCCCCAACCCGCCTTTATTGTACTTATACTTTGAGGACGTTGAATTTGCTCAAAATCCTTAGCGCGTTTATAATCATTACGTGAATGTGAAGAAAAAAAAACGGGTAATCTTTATCAAATTTGTCATTTCAGGAGCCAAATAAAATTCTAGCTTCGTTCAACATTGTTTTCTATTGACTACATATGTTGTGTGTTATTATTACGAGAACGAATATGATTTTATATCATTGTTGTATTTGCTATTCGCTCACTGGTGGAGAATTATGCTAAAGTGAAGAAAAAAAATCCATATACATCGTATATATTGTTGATATGAGAAAGATGTTGTTGAAATGTTGTTGTTAAAGATAGCGGATATGTTAATATTTAAGTCCGATGGAGATGAAAAAACAAACGTATCTTTTCGGTTGCGCAATAACGCAAATATCTCACGCCTACATTCTGTCCTGTTTGACGATTGATATTCGCGATCGAAACATGGCTATAATCCGTTTTACGATTACATTGAGCGCGAGTGCGCACGTAATGCCTAATATCGACGGAAAAAGCAATTTTTAATGTTTCTTTTGTCGGTCAATTACTCAATTTTTTTCAAGACCATCCAATTCAGTTGTCACTGCTTGTTGCAAAATATTTTGCAAGTTGTCAATGTTCCCCCGATCTCGAATCTTCACTACTGTACGAATTAATATTAATATTAATCGTAACGCGAATATCGTTAGACTTTAAGGGTCGAAACTTTTTGTAACCTTCGTAAAGAGTAACCGTAATTGCTAAGCGATCTTGATATCGAGCCAAGACTCTTCCCATCGTAAAATGAAATTGTCACGAGTAATTGAAAAAAAAAAAAAACATTGTCCCTGACAAATGGATGTCCATCGATTGTTTGTGGAGACGAATACAACGAATGATTTCAATTAGCAGAGATGAACAAGCTCACCATATTTTCACGATGGCGATTATCCCCAATTTCGAACACAAATTTGTCGTTAACTCTCGGAAAGAGTGATTGAAAAAACGTTGCGCACAATTTTAAACAAAGAAAAATCAATAAATGAGGAAAAAAAACAAGTGAGAACAAAGTTCGTATAAATTTCGGCTGTTCGCGCCGAGAATTTTCTACACTACGTCTAGGAATCTTCCAAAATACACGCAACAAAGAATCATTAGATCCAGGTGACTGAGTCGAAGCCAAAATATACGTTTTGGAATATGAAAAAATAGAATTTTAAATACAATTTTCCGAAGGAACTTTCAATATCCATTGGCGGATATTTCGAATGCTCTGAATCCTTTGGGAATTGGGCAGAAATTTGAAGAAAACAATCGCGCGTCTCCGTGAAAGTTGCGATGATTTAATATTCGATGAAAAATTGAACGAAAAGTGTGCGGATATGAGAACTTGCAAGATAAGTAAAAAGCGATCGACGAGGGAAAAAAAGCAATGACGACGGTAATCTGTTTCGCGTACTTCCCCTACGCCAGATTGTGCAATGTTGTACATAGTTTTATAGACGAGCCACGGTTGAGTATTTGTTGTATTGGGAACGAACACGCAACAATTGGCCTCGTAGTGGCAAACGTCTGCGCTGCGTTAGAGTGTTGTGCATGTACCTATACACCAGTGATGGGCATAACTAAATTACGTCGTAAGGCCATAGCCGGGTAAGTAGGGAAAAATTGCCCCCGCATTTTTTTCCAGCGAAATTAGGAGTATATTCTGAGGTATAAAAAAAAAAAAATTTCTGAAAATGTCATCCCCGTCAACGCAATGGTTTTGGAAAAATGAATTTTTTTTTTAATAAAAAAAAAAAAAAAATCCGGAAACGCTTCAGTGGATCGATTCGATTTTTTTGGTACTTGTTACGATCAAACGTGTTACGAAATAAAATTATAGAACATCTTGCGAAAGATTAAGGTTAAAAAAAATAATGTTCCTTGTTTTATTTTTTTTAACTATAATCCACTTGGGGTACAATAACAAATTTTTTTTCATATAATCTTTGAGCACCTTATTAGATTATATAATTTTTTCAAAATGATCGGTTTGGTACGCCACAGTGAAAAAAAAGAAACAGACTTTATTGATATATTTTAGTTATATATCTATATAACTAAAAGATATCAATAAAGTGTGTTTCTTTTTTTTCACTGTGGCGTACCAAGCCGATCATTTAGTCACATATCAGACTTTATTGATATATTTTAGTTATATATCTATATAACTAAAATATATCAATAAAGTGTGTTTCTTTTCTTTTCACTGTGGCGTACCAAACTGATCATTTTGAAAAAATTATATAATCTAATAAGGTGCCCAAAGAGTATATGAAAAAACTTTCGCTATTGTACCCCAAGTGGATTATAGTAAAAAATAATAAAACAAGGAACATTATTTTTTTTCAAACCTTTTTCTTTCGCAAGATGTTCTATAATTTTATTTCGTAACACGTTTGATCGGAACAAGTACCAACAAAAATCAAATCGATCCACTGTACCGTTTCCGGATTTTTTTTTTTGATATTTAAAAAAAATTCATTTTTCGAAAACCATTGCGTTGACGGGCTTGAAATTTTCAGAAAATTTGTTTTTTTTTGATACCTCAGAAGGGCAATTTTTTCCTACTTACCCGGCTATAGCCTTTGATTATTAATCTGGCTACAAAGTAATTTAATTGCAAACTAATCTCATTGAATTGCATTCCATTACATTGTAATTAAATTACTCAGTACATAATATGTAATCTGTTATTATGTACTTAATTGCAAGGTAATCTGATTTGAATATATTCAAATACTTGGTAAATATTTACAAGTGGGGCTCTAGCTAGAAAAGGGGTTTAGAAATTTTGTTTCGAATCAATGTATTTCAGGGCTCTTTGTTTATAATATTTAAGTCGGGGGAAGACAATTTCAACCCTTATTTCAACCCCCAAACGCTTTTTTTACTTTTTTAAAGGTATGGAGAAAACGAGTTTGATGACATCAAGTGGGTAAAATGACATGAGTTTGGGTTTGTTTGGGCACAACTCAAAGCAGAGTAAGCATACAGAAAACGTATTTAAAAAATCGAACATTTTCCGAAAATATTTTTTTTTTTTAAATAAAATACCCCTCCCCCATCATAAAAAAAACAATTTTTCATACTGCAGAATAGCCCCGAATACGTGAAAAAAATTTGGGGCCGATTAGGACTGGAGTCCCACTTTTAAATATTTACCAAATACTTTGTGATCTAATTACGTTATTATTTATGGCATAATATAGGAGAAAATATCATCTTAACCTCTAAAGTTGGATCAAGTGTAGTGTGTGCGCGACTGTCAACTTTAGAAACATACAAATTTTGTGCCTGGTAGACACGCAAACAGCGCACACTACTGTGACGTGCAATTACGCGAATTACCACACGTAAGGTCTACTCGCGCTCGTGAATTGCAAGAACTGTAACTCGGATTTTTGCAACACGCACAATTAAATTATTGGAATTAATATGTAATCGATTGATTTGTATCTAATTAGCTTTCAATTCAATTACACAGTAATTTATTACACTTCGTACTTGTGGTAACTAGTTACTTTAGTCATTGTGTTACAAAGTAATTAAATTGTCATTCATTAAATTGTCATCAATTAAATTGTCATCAATTAAATTGTCATCACTTAAATTACTTTTTGCCCATCTCTGCTATACACGTACACTGCGACCTCTATTCTCGGCACAGCGGTGGGATCGGCTCCGTATCAAACTTGCAAAAATGGAGGTTGCGCGCCATCTACTCGAGCGAACTCTGCGCAGCTGGGTAGCTGATTACATTACCCCTCAGAGGCCTCTCTTATTGTCTGTACGGCGTTCAACGAGAGAACGACACGGTTCCAAACCTAAATTCGTTCGTGACAGTTAGATGTCGCCTGATGCGCCGCCCCCTTTACCCTTTCCACGTAGATTTTTCGTGCAGGACCCAATACGGTACTGAGCAGCGAACCCCACTACCCCCACCCGACCTAAAGGCCGCTTAAGGGGAGAGATAGCTTCAGGCGAGGAAAAAAATTGATGATTATCGAGATTTTTTAAAGGAAAGATTACTTCAACATTTTTTGACACGTGGGGTATGTTTCTTACTACTTTTGCATGTTATATGGTATTTTTTAATTTTTTATTAATATCTAAAAATGGTGGAGGCATCGCACAGTCTTCTAAAAGGTTTGCGGCGGATGTTGTCAGACGATGTGACACGTAACGTCGGCGGAAATAATCTGAAAAAAAAAAACCAATAAAGACTTTTCTTTCAATAACACTTATACGCAGAATATGAACCAAGAAAAAGCGAGATATATTGAAAATCAATGAATTGGTATGTTTTCAAACAAAAAGATTGAGCTTACCGAAAAAAAATACATACACTTTACAGTGAAAAAATACTTTTTTCTTTAATTTTCAAAAACATTTACGGTCACGTTTTAGACAATAAGGTTCGAAATATTTATACCAAATTTCATCAGAATCGGTGGATTAGTTTTTTAGCTATACGTCACGCCACTTTTGAAAATGCAGTTTAAAAACCCGCGCCATACCTCCGCCATTTTTAAAGAGTAATGAAAAAAATAGCATGTAACAGGCAAAAGTAGTAGAAAAACATACCCTGAGTCTCAAAAATGGTAACGAAATCTTTCCATAACAAAAAAAATCATGAAAATCGGCTAATTTTTTTCCCGCCCCAAAGCCTCGCAACGCTGTGTCGTTTTCTCGTTGAACGGATGTTTTGAGCCTCGCGCTCGGGCCTGGCGCTTCTCCCACCATGTGCTACACCGATCGATATTCGGCACATAGTGGGGGAGCTGTTGCATCTGTGGAGGCTCCGATAATAGAGGTCGCAGTGTATAATGAATACGACCTATCGACGCACGTAACACTAACGAATATACCAGGACCTACGACGCTACGTTCGTTCCCGATAATAGTATTTTTGTTCTCTGTTCGCCATACAGAAAAGCTCGCGTTATCGCGATCGATGACTCAATTTCTCTAGAACTATAGAACCAGACATAATTGTTCGTGCCCCCGGTTACGCTGATGATTATTACCGATCATTGCGAAGCTCTTGCGACCAAGAAATCTCTCAAACAAGAGGAGAGAAAAGGAAATTGTTGCACTGGCCGATCGAGTGATTGATGCGAGAAATTGTTCGCACGCTTCCAAGAACAAAGCGCCAAAAAGGGTCTCGGAAAAGATTCTCTCATAGAAACAAAAAAAAAATCAAGTGTCTCGCTCGTCCTATTAATTATGATCACCGATATTTTTTTTATCTAGATAATACAGTAGGCGTCAGTATTGGAAGACGACGATATTTTGTCTCGAGGATGCCTGTGAACGATTTCATACTGGAAAAAAAAATAGTTTTAAACGAAAATGGCTCGTACATGTGACTGTATATGTTGTTTCAAATAAAGGAAAAACCAACCATTGTTGTTTTGTAATAAGAGTAAGTTGTTTGGAATTTTATTGAATTCATTCGTCGTCTTATGCCCTCGTTATTGCAGCCTCCATTAAAAAATATTGTAAATTGTTGTGTGCATTCGATATATTGTTTTTTAATTTTTACATTTTGCAAAAAGGCACTGAAGAATGTGTACAGTAGGTAAACTAAGTATTTGTACATCTCACACGAAACTGTTGTTAATGTGGCTTAATTTTTTAATTTAAACAGACACCATGTATATTTAAGGAGGTTGGAGCGTTAGCCACAATCCAAGGTTAAATTTAATAAAAAAAAATACATTTTATTGTTTACACTATACTGAGTCTTTACAAATTTTTTGAACTTTTTTCACTACCAAACACCAGAGATAAAAAAATAGTTTAATGTATGTAATTTAACGTGCGGTTAGATGGGCAAGACTTTCACACTAAAGGTTATGTAATTTTTATTGTTATTTAGCACCAACATAAACCATTTCTAACGACGGATTAACGCAAACTGAACCTTTGTGAATATTTAGGAAAAAAAATCCTCATCTTGCCCATCGTAAACCATAAATAGGCATATAGAATAGGCATAATTATGAATTACTCAAAATTTCATTGTGAATTGTATAAAACCTTCGTTGTCGTAGTTTTTTCATAATAATCATCGATAATGTTATGCTTCTTCAAGTTGGTAGTAAGACAAAAGTTTTTCTACTTTACGTAATAAAAATCTTAAAATGCATAATTTTGCCCTTTAATTATATATTTTAAAAAATTAGCATATATAGAATAAATCTGTACCTCGTATGCATTTTTTGAGGTTCATTGAAAAAAAAAGTGAATAAACCGTCATTTGACTCAACTGAATCGCTCCAACCTCCTTAAGATAAGCTATCGAACACAGATACTTCACAAAGCATTTAATTTTTTTCCGAGGATAATTTGAAAAAGACGAAGTGTCCAAATACTTCCCCTCCCTGCAGTTGTAATTTTCGTGCTCATATTTCTCGAAAAAAAGCTACATAGAAAAAAAAACCCATTGATATACGTGAGCCCAAAAAATCTGCCACTTTGATTCAGGGCTTCGATTTTTCATCCTGCTCCTCCCTTTGGCTCTCTGTCTCTCTCTCCATCGATCCCTCCCACGATTTATCTATCCTCTGCTCTCTCAATGTCCCCTCTGGTTTTGGGCCACTTGGACAAAGCATCGTTTTTCCGTTCGAACCCTTCCCGATTCAGCAGAGGTGAAAAATCGACAAACCTCTAATTGGTTCTGTCAGTCCGGTGAACGAGGGCGGGTATCATGGATTCTCTGGACCCCCCTTCCCCCCCCCCTCTCTTTCGTTAACCGCGAAATCTCGCCGAAGCGAGGAAGATAGACAATTGTTCGGTTCGTGCGTCCACATAGAAATTCGCTTCGCGAATCACACTGCGTTGTACTTTTAATTATGACACCCTCGCTTTTCACCAAACAAAGCGGAGCTTTTATGTAGAAGCTTGAAGCTACGATGCTGATATTTCTTGGAGGTCGTCTACCCACGGTATACAATTTTAATCAATAATGCCCACCTTTCTTTATCATTTAAACCAAGACTTGACAAAATACCAATTGATGGCAGTATTCTAGTAGAGAAATTTGAAGAAAAAAAAACGATTATTTTTTGCCATTTTTTAAAAGTGTAGACTCTCAACCCTAGGACCCTACGCATGAGTACCGCAAACCCCACATTATTGGTGCGAAATGCTTACATGATTTTTCCTGCTTTGCACAATCGCATTTTTCACGGTGATACATTTATATTACGTTTTTCTCGCAAAGCCTATTCCATCCGTCAGTTCTCGAGCGTTCGATTAAAAAAAAAAATTCTCCACGACAAACAGTTCGTTAGCAGCGTTGATTGAAAGTGCCCAGCACTTGTGTGCATAACCTAAGTGTACGTTATTTGCTTCGTACAGATAGTGTAGGGTCCTAGGATTGAGAATATGTTCTCGAAAGGAAATTTCGAAATTCGAATTCGAGGAGCGCACACTCTACGAGGCAGAAATGGCCAATCAATATAACGTAAGTATAACATGCTATCATACAACTTAGATATAGTTGCGGTTGTCTGAAATTGTACCCCATATTTTGAACGCTTTTCTCTCGATACAGTAGAACCTCGATTATCCGAAACTCGATCATCCGAACCTTTAATTATCCGAACGCTCAATTATCTGAAAGTTGCGGCGAAAGATACACTGTTGCTTGCTCCCACCGCTGTGAGCAACAATGAGCAACCGAACGCAACTTCTCCTTCTCAAACGGCTGCGAGACTTAGCCGCTCAAAAACGCGTTACAGCCGTTCGTCAATTAAAAATGGACGATTTTATTTTAAAAAACATATAAAAAAAAGCATTCGACTTTTTTCATGTGTTTCAAATACATGCATACATACATACATACATATATATATATATATATATATATATATATATATATATATATATATATATATATATATGTACTCCCACATGGAAATAAAATATATAAAAAATATATCGAAAGATACATAAAACAAATATCAAATACATTTTGTACGAAAAGTTGGATATGTCAAGTATAATTTTGGATATGATTAAAAACCTATGCGATATATAAACTTAAATAGCTTCTAAGATGTACATTAAATATATTAGATATATATACTGAATATATGTTTAATATACTCGGGAGCATAACGGAGAATGTATGCTGACATCTAAAAAAAGATACATTCAAGATGCATATAAAATATATTGAAATTACATGACTAACGTATGCTTTATACATTTTTAATAGGATATCCGAATATATTTAAGGTTTGCTATATGTATATCTGAATATATATTACTATATATTTATATGTATATATAGTAATATACCATGAATAGTCTCAAGATCCGTTTGAATCATAAAAAATACTCATAAATGATACACTTTCGATTAATTCAGTGTATATATATACATTTAAACACACACACACACACACACACACACACACACACACACACACACACACACACACACACACACACACACACACACGCACGCACGCACACACGCACGCACACACACGCACACACACACACACACACACACACACACACACACACACACACACACACACACACACACACACACATCTTCAAGTCGGTATCTCGCGAAGACCTAGCCGCACTAGCCGGAATAAATTATCGGACAAAAAAATCGAAGGTTATGTAATCTCGTAATTCTATTCGATTATCGCTCTCCATGCGAACGCAATTAAGTAATTGATCCGATAATGTTAGTTAGTCTTGTAAATCCACACATTTGTCAATAAACTAACATTGTGTATTGTACCATATGCAGACGATACGAAAATTAATTTATCAAGTAGAACTAGCTCAGTGGGGAAGGTCCCAGCTCATCACTCAGAAGTCCCGGGTTCGAAACCACCTTACGGCGTGTTAAGCGTCTGATATAATTTAAATTTGAACCATTAAAATATGTGAACCGCAAACGCCATAATCGTAATTAACGACAAGGAAAAATATCGTAAAGAGGTGCAATGATGTAAATAACGTCGTAACAAAATTTTTAAGAATATTTCAAGTATAGATTAAATATATTCCAAGTATATCTTAAATACACGTTGAATATATTTTAATAATATTTAAAATATATTATGAACATATTTCAAGTATATTTTAAACGGAGTATGAACATATATCGTGTGTATTTTAGATGTATTTTAAATACATTTAAAGTATATTTAAATTATAAGTCGAATACAGTTAAAATCCATTTGTAGTATATTTTGAGGTTAATTTGAGTAAATTGTAAGTATATTTTCAATATAGTTCGAATATACGTAACATTCTGAAGATCTATTCTGAGAAAAATATATTTTTACATATATTTTATTTCCGTGTGGGCTGTTTTCATGTAAAAAGGTGTTGTTTATGATCTCGTCCCAAAAAACCCACGTTTCGATTATCCAAACTAGTCTCGGTCCCAATTGGTGCGGATAATCGAGGTTCTACTGTACTACTCTTTCTTAAACCTGGTTATCATAAAATCTCGAGTACTATTCACTCGATTGCCTTCACTTTTGGTATGGACCTTCAGCATGTATCCCGCTATCGTCCCTACCTCGGAAATTGCAAAATTATTATTATCACTATTAAATTGTTTTACTTCAAACAAAATAGGGTTTAACATTACATTTTTCAGACAGTAGTCATTTAAATTTTTTATTTTTTTTGTTCTCTTCCGTAGCTCATAATGACAGTCTTATTAATCAAGAAAATTAGTTTTTTATTTCTGTTTCAGATGAATGGGAGTTTTGGCGTCATGTCAACCGACTCAACTTTTTTTTCACGGTTATATTTAGAGGCCCTTGTTCAATTTTCATTTTCTTCGCACAAATTTTGTTTGTAAGTTCCTGAAACATTGAAAAGAAGACTGTAAAAAATGGATGAAATTTTTTTGGTTTTGGTTTTGATTTATCAAACATTTTTTTGGTTTTCTTTTTATCAAGCCCAAAAAAAATCCCGAAATTTCAGGCCTCTAGGCTAGAATACTACCTTAAGCAGTTTCAGGACAATTGACGATATGTTACCTTTTGATTTAAATCTATACAGCAAATTTTTTATCATATTCTGAATGCACCCTCAACATTTTAATTCGATCTTCAATTCCGTTTCTATAAAATTTACTATCGAAGAAACACTTGAAATAGTGCGAAGAGAAAGTATAAAATATTATAAAAAACTGTTTAATCACTTGTTGTACGCCACTTTGGCGTACACCTAAATTTTTGGCCGTCGTTTTTGTCCCTGCACCTTCTTAACCTGTAACAAAAAACAAACACAACATTGAAAATTCATAAATTACACTACATAATCACAAATACACTAAAATATGGAACGAGGAACGCCAGCGTCCCTTGTTCTTACCTTGGCGAAGAAGGTTCCTCCGTCGGTCTTCCGGCGCCGCCCTGTAAAAAGTCAACCTATTTATAATTACGCCCTATTATTTAAACTACATTAGAGTATTAAGAAAAATAGACAAATTAACAGATATAGGAATTCTTACCTCTTGCGTCGCACCAGATTTCAGTCCTCCGCTGTCCCTCGGCTCCTTAGCGTAGCGAAGGAAATCTCACCGTTGGGCATGCGGCGTCTCCCTGTAAAAAGTAAAAATTAATAAGTAAATCAATGAACGACTGATTTAGATTATATAACAGATACAATTAGTATTATATGTGAATTCCTACCTCTTACGCTGTCTTCGGCGCGCCAGATCTCAGGCCTCCGTCGACCCTCCGTCGAGACGCTGTAAAATACCAAAATAAGGAATTAGATAAACAAGTAATAATGAAGTTAATTAACTTTAATGCCATTTCATCACAATAATAATAATAATAATAATAAATTAAGAAATAAAGCATTAGAAGTCACCGAGAGTGACACTTACCGGCCGGGCGTGAGATCTCGCGTGCTGATGAAACCTGCAAGAAAATAATACCTGAAAGATAACAAGGAGTCAATTAGCTACAATATTACCTACACATTGCACGTATTAGCAATAATTGCACTACACTTACCTGTGGAAGTAAAAATACACATTTTTCTACGCGAACTGTCAAACGCGTTCCGAGGTTAAACCCGTGAACTCGGAACGCGTCTTCGACGTACCGACGCCGGGAATTTAGCACTTAGCGACACGTGCGCCGCCGGCGGGGTTTCACCGAACCCGATTCGAAAAATTGTCCACGGCGCAAGCGCCCTGTGGCTCAAGCTGAGCACTTATCTACCCGACGCTGCTGGAACTTGCTGGAACCCCGCCGACGGGTATAAAAGGCGAGACGCGAAGCCCGAGAGCTCAGATTCTTTGCGGTCGAATCCTCCCAGCGCTAGCAAAGCTCCCTAAGCCTAAATTCCTTCCTGACCGCCGAAAGGTGGCAACCCCCTCTGTCCGCCGAAAGGTGGCAACCCTCTCCTGTCCGCCGAAAGGTGGCAGTCCCCTCTGTCCGCCGAAAGGTGGCAACCCTCTCCTGTCCGCCGAAAGGTGGCAACCCTCCCCTGACCGCCGAAAGGTGGCAATCCCCTCCTGTCCGCCGAAAGGTGGCAACCCTCCTCCTGTCCGCCGAAAGGTGGCAGTCCCCTCTGTCCGCCGAAAGGTGGCAAACTCCGTCCTGACCGCCGAAAGGTGGCAACCCTCCCCTGACCGCCGAAAGGTGGCAAATCCCCTCCTGACCGCCGAAAGGTGGCAACCCCCTCCTGACCGCCGAAAGGTGGCAATCCCCTCCTGTCCGCCGAAAGGTGCCAACCCCCCTCCTGTCCGCCGAAAGGTGGCAGTCCCCTCTGTCCGCCGAAAGGTGGCAACCCTCCCCTGACCGCCGAAAGGTGGCAATCCCCTCCTGATCGCCGAAAGGTGGCAAATCCCCTCCTGACCGCCGAAAGGTGGCAACCCCCTCCTGACCGCCGAAAGGTGGCATCCTTGCCATCCGCCGAAACGTGTCAGATTTCCTTCCCCGTCTCTCCCCCTTAAACGCAGTTAGCTCGTAGATATTTAATCGGTTATTTTGCACCTACCAATACATATATCATTTATTTTTCCAATTCCGTTAAATTTAATTTATTTTTGTTCTTCTCTTTGCCTTGTTGAGATAAAAATAAATATCTTTATTTGTAAAAAAGTTTTTTTTTTTGTTTTGTCCTCCCCCGCCGTTTCATTGTTGGAATACGCCCTAACCCACCCTACGGTTCTCG
Source organism: Ophion obscuratus (assembly GCA_964007375.1). Taxonomy (NCBI): domain Eukaryota; kingdom Metazoa; phylum Arthropoda; class Insecta; order Hymenoptera; family Ichneumonidae; genus Ophion; species Ophion obscuratus. Next base: position 18,934,668 of record OZ023313.1, read on the forward strand.
TCGTATTCGTATTCAACACACTCAGTAGATAATGACACTCATGACGAAATTGACATAATGTACTGAGTGAAAAACTGTCAAATCACTCAGTACATTATGACAATTTCGTCTCCCGTTACATTACGATAATTAGGCATCTCCCTATGTTAAAAAGTGTTTCTTGAATTGTTTTAGACGATCGCTTTCAAATTGAGAGAGTGCATTCAGTATATGACAAAGAATTAGTTGCATAAATTTCAATCAAACGGTAACATATCGCCAATTGTCCCGAAACCCTTTAATTTATGATATTCCTAATACATGGGGACGAGAATTCACATTTTATATCGATTCTAAAACATGAACATCTTCGTTGACGGCTCGAATGCCACCCCCTCCCCCTGCTCCTACCTACCTTCCTAGGGGTTGAACTCCAAAATATGAAAACTTTTAACATATCACAAAACTATTGAACGAGGTTTCGACAACGAAGAACCTTGAGGTAATCGGACCCTGATGAATTTTATCACTTAAAAAATGAAGAAAGGCCTGAATATATTTGAATCACTCTTGCTCTGTTTCCTCCAAATTTCACCACCTTAACATGGCAAGAAGACATTAATTTTTTTTCACGAATTTGTCAACCCCTTACGAGTTGAATTTTAGAAAAATCATATACACGTATGTCTTTATTTCGAAAACAATTTTGCGCGAATTCCATCTTCGTATGAACGGTAATACAATCAGTTTTGCAAAATCGTAAAAAATGATAGCTCGACTCTCTCTGCAGAAATTGAATTTCGGTAAATAAAAATCTGAATCGGTGTTCAAAAAGTCTAGCTCTCGGGGTTTTGGGCTAGGCGTTGACGAGTCCGAACATTTGCCCTTGAACGTAACATGTCGCGAAAAGCATTGCATTTATTAATTCCCTTGGCATCACAAAAAAATTATAATGGAACATGCTTTCATTCACAACATAAAGATATCTGTATGAATTTACCAAAGTTTTTTCCGCAAAATTCACGTCCATTTTTATAAAGAACTCCAAAGTTCTCTAAAAAACTCCAAAGTTCTTTATGAAAATGGACGTTAATTTTGCGTAAAATGCATCGGCAAATTTATACAGATATCTTTATATTGGGAATGAGTTTTCCATTAACGGCCATTTTTATGAAGAACTCTAAAGTTCTTTATAAAAATGGACGTTAATTTTCTGTAAAATTCATCGGAAAATTCATAGAGATATCTTTGTATCGTGAATGAAAGTATTTTCTATTATTGTCCATTTTTATAAAGAACTCTAAAGTTCTCTAAAGAATTCTGAAGTTTTTTATAAAAATGGACGTTAATTTTGTGTAAAATGCATCGGCAAATTCATACAGATATCTTTATATTGCGAATGAAATCATTTCCATGAATATTTTTCTCTCGGTTTATAAATTTCTCTCTCTCTCTCTCTCTCTCGTTTTTATAAATAACTCGAAAGTTCTTTATAAAAATGAACGTTAATTTTGCGAAAAATGCATCGTACTTAAATTTCCCGTAACTTTTTAAGCTTATATGCTATACTTCCGCCGAATGCGGAGACAGTATCGATTGCGAAGAGGGTTTCGTTAACGCAGGGCTATTACCTATAGTGCAAGGCTTTCACGTGAAGCACCGACGTTTATCCGCTGTGCATGCCTCTAATTTAGAACAGAGACTCGCGCAGAATACAAATATTTTTTTGCCCACTGCATGCAGCTTTTGTCTACGTAACAGAGCTTTTATTTATTTAATTCGGTCTTTATGTAAAACAGGGAGCATTTATCTAATCTAAAAACATTCGAAAAATAACGGTAAGTATTAAATAAAAACGACCGTTAAACTGCTGAACACGAACGGGCGAATAACATTTTTCGAAGCGTGAAACGACGAGTTCTCAATGCTGTACACGAATAAGCAATCTTTTTCCCGGCTCTTTCTCTCCAGCGTAAAAAATCCATATATGGCAATGGGGATGACATATTTTTTAGTGCACGGCAAAAAATCGTAAAATTCAGTGCTCGTATCGTTTTCTTCGGACGCTCGAAACAAATAGAAGTGGACGTCAAATTTTATGAATTTGCTTTTTACTCGGCGGGAGTTTCAGTGGTAAAACGATTCTGGAAAATTTACGAAGAAAACAATATTGTGCGACGTGTTTTCACGTATATCGGCCACGTTTGGATGAAGGAATAAAAAAATTCTCCGAGTTTTACGATACACAATTGCATGCTGTAACCTTCCTTCGTAGTGCTGTTATTTCATATGAAATTAAGGGAAGATTCTGCCTTGTTGGGCCAAAAAATTTTCGATTTTTCATCAATTTTTTGTGCGTAAAGTATTAAATATAGAATGTTGATATTTGGTATGTTGACTAACCGGTCTTTATTGAAAATCAAAATATTTTTTAATGTTTGACAAAACATGGTGGTGGGAGTGGGAGGAGCCACGTATGTCGGTGCGTGGGCGATGATATTCTTCGCTTGCGGAAGTCCCAAGTCCCGGACAGGTGATTTGAAGCAAACAAATCAAACATATTTTTACTTTGTACAATATTGTGTATGAGTTGACCTAGAATAAGAGGAAAAATTGAAAAATAAAAAAGTGAGCAAAAAAATGCAAAATTTTTGGAAAAATGAAACAAACTTTCTTTCGATCGCTCACTATTTTTTATTTTTGGATTTTTCTTCTTGATTCTAGGTCAACTTGTACACAATATTGTACAAAGTAAAAATATGTTTAATTTTTTTGCTTCAGATCACCTGTCCGGGATTTAGGACTTCCGCAAGCGAATACTGTCATCGCTCGCGCATCGATATACGTGGCTCCTCCCACTCCCACCACCATATTTTGTCCACCTTTAAAAAATATTTTGACGTTCAATGAAGACCGCTTAGTCAACATACCAAATATCAACATTCTATATTTAATACTTTTCGCATAAAAAAATTGGTGAAAAATCGAACATTTTTGGCCCAACAAGGCAGAACCTCCCCTTGAGCTATTTCTTTCGCGGAGGGTCGTATTTTTCGGGGCCATAAGCAGGGCCCTTCAGAATCATCGGTGAATAACAGTCGTGCTTAGTAAAAAATAATTTTTAGAATCATAGTTTTTCGATAAAAAGTTCGGTAACTTGGCATGAAATTTTACCAGTATACTGGGATGTATTTTGACTTGACTATAAACGAAAATCAGATAATTGTTAAATATTCGGGTTCGTAAAAGAAATACCTTAAAGAATAATGAGAATTAATAAAAATGGTAAGAGTAGGATCGTCCATCAATTGGTCATAAATCGGCTTATTTATCGAAATATCCGAGGCTTCATTTTTACCAAACCGATGAACACATTAATTAAATTAAGATGTTAAAAAGAGATTAAAATGTTGGAAAAAAATCCCCTCTACAAGCCTCAATATCATCGCCATTTTTACAGGACCAATTTTTTGTTCCTCATTAGTACCAGAGAACTTTGCAAATTTGTCTGCGATTCACCACTGGGAATTGGAATTGACATAGGACGTACTTTTTCGAACATATTTTCGTTTATTTGTATGTCTCCATCGGTCCTCGATCACCATGCTCCTTATTATCCGAGAGATGGTTAAACACAGGGAACGAAGTATAAAAGTGAAATAAATACTCGTTCCAAACCGGCGAAATCTTCGTGAAATCGCGACAATTATTTATTTCAATCGATCGGTAGCTGTTTGGTGTGGATTTATCGACACGATCAAATAATTTATCGAGAATTGCGCGAGTTTTTTCTTCCCTCCATAGTCCCAGCGGAGAAACGAGAAATTGTGAAAAATTTCTCTTTCACTTCAGTTTGACACTTTCAGTTCTTCATTTTATTTTCAAGGTGAGTGCGGTTGTGGGTCGAGGGGAAACTTGGTACTCAATTTGTCGATTTTCTCTTTAAATATTAAAAAAAAAACAAATGTCATTGCACTTCACATACGAAGAAAGTCTCGAAACTGCAAGGGCTGTCGTTCCATTTGAGCCCTTTTCCATCTCTGTTCCAGAGTTCCAAACAGTGCTCCTCTTCGCCATTTTCATATCTAAAAAAAAGGAACGTCTTAAATTGCATGAAATGTGATGTCAACGATGATTGATGATATTCGATTCGACAAGATTGATCTGTACTCCGCTATCGCTTATTGACTGCCCGAGTTTTATTCATTTGATTGATCGCTATTTGAAGCTACTCAGATGGAGTCAAATTTGACTTTTGGAGGTAATCATTGCGAATGTGATGAGAAAAACTCTATTGTGATTGTTTACTCTACGCTTGATGTGTAATTACCGAAAATTATTTGGTTCCCCAACGTTCCAATTCTCGAAAGTGACTGGCCTGCCATTGGCCATCCAGAAGAAAGTGCCTTCCTCGGCCTGATCGGTCCCGGAAATCCAAAAATGTTCGTGACCCAGTCCGAAGTCTTTTATGTGCTTTTCCAGTCTGTCGTTTTCCTCCTGGGACGCGATGCTCGCAAGGTGCATCCCGTGATATCGACAGTACTGCGAAGCTCTGTACCAGTTGGCCTTCAGGGACAAAAAAAATTACGTTCGCTTTAAATATATTTACTCGTTCGTATCTTCTAGTTGTGGAATTTTTTACACCACGAAAAATATTTTAATTGATCGTGCTGATATTCGACTTGGACTTGTGTCCATTGGGTCTTGATTTATTGAGTGTTATCAAATATGATAATCTGCAAACTGCGATGTCCTTTGAAAGATCATTTTGGATGTAATATTATTAAAAATATTACTGATATTTTTTATATTTAGTCACACAATATTTATATTTTTGCCAGTGGAAAAGAAATCTCTTTACTTGAATTTTGAAAATGGGTTCTGTCAACAGTTGACCATAGGCCAAATAACCAAATTCGTCCGTGAAATTCTCCATGAAATTTGTCCATGAAATTCTCCATAAACTTTGTCCATGAAATTCTCCATGAAATTTGTCCATGAAATTGTCCAAGAAATTGTCCATGAAATTTGTCCGTGAAATTGTCCATGAAATTTGTCCATGAAATTCTGCATGAAATTTGTCCGTGAAATTGTCAAATTGTTAAGGCAGGACATCACTGTGACGGGAAAAAAATCGCTTTTGCATTTTCTTAAACTATACACATTCAAGAATATATGAAAAAAATGTCCAGCTACGATATCGAAAATTGACCAAGTTACAGACGATTTAGTGAACGCAGGTAGGACATCGATTTACATATATTAAACTTTCGATCGAAATCATAATTGTAGCAATAATTGTTCGATTTTCAATTTTCAAAACCCAAAACTTCCGTAATTGCAGAAGCAATCGTTGTACGTAACCCTTTTTCGTTTAGTATTTTTCAAGCCTCCAAATATGAGTGGAAATTTCGCCAAAACAAAACTATTTTTGAATACCCGCCAATTTGTGAGATTTTTCTTTCGAAAAACGGCTACGTAAAGCGAGAGCTACAATTATATAAATTATAAAATATATTTATTTTTATTTTTCACACCGACTATCATCAAGTTATCGATCCAGCCGTTGGGTCACATTTTTTTTACAGAGGCTTTATTATACCTCAATCACGTTTTTATTTTATTTTTTTTCATATAAATTTACATGAAATGATTGTATTGTTTGCTTACTAACATACGTTTTTCCAAGTCCCAAATGAATAATCTAGTAAATAAAAAAACATCGGAAAATATACGACCTTTTTCCGGCCCGCCACAGTAATGTTCTCCCTTAAGGGGAGATATACATCTAGATGGTCGAGGTCGAGGATTTAGAAGCTATGAACATTCCGGCGACCGTAGAAGACCTACACTATGGACCTGGTATCGATGATTCCATGTAAGTTGACAAATTTAATGATTTATTCATTCCCAAATTTTCAAACGCGTTTTTCTCAAAACCACGTTTTTCAAATCGGGACCCAAAATTCCTCGAAAACCAATGAACCGATTGCCTTGAGGTTTTTTGTAGTTATTCTATAAACCATTATCGAGTACTTGTCATAGGATTTTTTTCCCGTTACTTAGTTTTTGTTTTATCGGCAAAATAATAATTAATTTTTGGTCCAAAAATCACTATTTATGTTAAAACGTACGCCATTTTGTCATGAATCGATATTTTCAAAATCGGCTATGACAAGTACTAGATTATAGTATATAATTTAATAATCTTTTTGGTTTTTTTTTTCAGATGATTCTTGAAGAAACGCCAGTGGGTACCGTATACGCAGATTTTTTTACGTCGCTCCAAGGATCATACAATATCCTTGTATATTTTTTATATTTTTAAATAAAGAAAATCAAACATATTTTTGAATATATATACTTTTAGATAATTAAAACTCCAATCCGAAATTTCAAATAGTTTTCTTTGAAAAAATTCCCAAAAATGACCTTTTTCCGGCTCCTAGGTGTATATCTCCCCTCAAGTAATTGAGCCGTTAAAACGTACTCCCGATATTTCGTAACACACGTAGACCGAAAAGTCGTGAAAAAAAAATGAAAAACAAGTTATCGCTGCACATCCCGACAAACATTTTTGATACCAATTTCGGTTGGGCGGGGAGTGAAGAATAGCCCGGGGAGAGTATTGCAATCGATTTGTCCGGTCTCCGATGTTTCGCATCAGACGAACGCGCGTGTGACAAATAGAAATTCAGCGTAAAAACGGACAGTAAAAACAAATGAAACATACAGGTCGGAGAAATTCGTGCTGAACTTGGGAGCAAGCGCAAGAGGGATAACTGGTACAAAATGAATGAGAGAAATTTGAATAAAAATCGAATCGAAAAAATCGTCGACCATCCGCCAGCAATGCAAATAGAAAAAAAATGCGGGAGCCCCGCGCGTGTAGTTCTCACGCACACGCAGAACCATCTGGGCGTGTGATTGCAGCACGGCCATTGCCAACAACCAGTTCAACCAGTTTCGCTTCCAAATTCTTCCCTCGATCTTGTTTTGTGCAGTTTTTAGGATATTCCGCATTCCCGTTTTATTTACGCCCAGAACGACGGTCAGACGAGCAGAAAAATTCGAATAAATTGAATTTAAATCGTATAAAATTTAATTTTTGCAACGCAAAATTTGATTAAAGTCACCATTTATTGGGACCTTCAATACTGATATGAAATTCATAAGCTTTTTCGATATTCATTATCATCTGTGGACATAGTTGTGGTAATAATAGTTACGATTGTAATAAGAATAATAATGCCAATATCCACATAAATCTGTTACACTAATATACAATTTAAATGCTAATTCGTTTAGCAGGTCGGCCTACCGATCGAAAAAAAAGAACATATCGTTCAATCTTATTAAAGACAACTAGAATTCAAGTGCAGACACCCAACAGGAAAAAAAATATCCTGTGACCTTTAAAATGTTTATACCTTACAATTCTCGAACCTCAAAAGAATGTCCTTGAGTTGATGGCCTTTAATTTAAAACGAACGAAAGAAAAATAGAAAAAAAATTACAAGATTGAATGGAAGTATCTCAACGAGAAATTCAGCAGGTATGAATGTAATGAAAGAATTTTTGATTTGTCATGACACGAGTTAGATTTGTATCTCACTCTCTAATACTCGATGAATACATAATGCTGCACTTGATCATGCCGGATACATATAAGATTAGTCGATAAGTAAATTAAATATTCGAAAAGAAATAAGTTCGATCATCACAATCGAATAAATTATATCAGCAACAATCCGGCGAAGAGCGCTTCATTTATCATGAAGGTAACCAACAAATCCGTGGTTTAAGGGGCTATTCTACTGTGACGGCTAAAAAATTAGCCGTGTATAATCCTTTTTTTTTAATGTTGCATAAATCAGTACAAACTTTTTTCCGCCTAAAGGTACACTCTTAGAAAACAATTTTTTCTTATTGCATATAAATGTATTTAGCAATTTATGTCATCTTATTTAACTATGTTATGTATATATTTATTATATTGTTATTTAACAATTTATAATCGTGTAAAGGCATGAACAAAAAGTATGTTGCTGGCATTGATGATTTGCACTCTCCAGATAATCGGAAACAAAAAATTCAAAAAGATTCTCAATCTGTATGAGTGTCGCTATTGCCCGAACGAGGATTATTATTTTATATTGCAAAATAACAAAATGGCGTCGTTTTTTGTAAAAGTGTTCGAAAAACACGTTTTTTTTCGTCTTAATTCGGGCGAAAGTGTAAGTTAAAACTAATATTTTTTAATAATTCTAGTTTGGACGATAGCCATACGTATGCTGAATATGCAGTAATTTTTTTAGCCCGAGTGGTTAAACAGTTTTTCCGAAATCACCAACGCCAGATGCAAGAAAGACGTTTCGACAAAAACGCATTTAAAGTTTACTATACTATTTAAATTATAGAATACTAACGGGTAGAGCGTCCTTTTACTCACACAGTGAATACAGAGACTACTACCGTAAAGTAAATGTATAGAAGTATGCGTGTATATGTATATACTCGGGTATAAACTCAAAACAGCTGTTCCCAACAGCTAGCAGGGACGCGCAGCGGGTAGCCATACTAGAGCGCGCGCACTGAGCGCTTCCACTTTAGAGCGCTATACTGAGTCGATAAAGTGAAAATCGACCTTACCAAAGATTGGATATCAATTCTACGATGGAATAGAGTTGAAAAATGCAACAAATGAAAATCCGATTTTTTCATCGCGTGGACAGTAGGACCCGTAAAAACACAATAATCACTTTCTAAATCTGGACATGAGAAATCAGACAATTTGTGAAAAATCCGCTTTGCCCCAAAAGCAGAAGTGTCTCGTTTCCACAGTGTTTACACCGACAACGTTAAAAGTCCGTTTTTTAACTTTCCAATGACTTTATCTCTCATCTGTATAAACTCGGATATCCACCAACTGTCCAAGAGTCTCAAGTTTGCAATATTGAACCTCTACAACGATCTAGCCTTATGATTATCCCTACAACGTATTTATTCGGATTTGTATCAACTACAGAATGACGGATTTGCAATATGCATTAATTCTATAATGTATCAACTCTACAAGAACTTCGAGTACTCAACGTTCAACTGGGCAATATTCTTGTTAACTCTACAATAGCTGATATATCAGGTGTATTAATTGAAGAAGAGATATATTAGCCCATTAACGCCCAAGCGACTGATGGTTTAATACTTGAGAGAAAAAAGATGTTTTTTGCAGTCTACAGCAGAAATAATGTCACCCTATCGGTAAAATTGCCCGTTCTTTCAGTTTATGGCATTATCTTTGACTTCTGACCCTTCCTAACGGGTGAAAAAGGGGTTTTAACGTGAAAATCGGAATAAAATCAAAACATTCGGGGACAAGTGTATGAAAAAATATTTATAATCGCTAAAAAACGTATTCTTGCTCATTTTGGTATAAAATTAACGACTTTGGCTCATACAGTGTATGAGAATGTAAAATATATTTTTCAATGTATATTTATATTCTTGTATATACCTCTTCTTTCTACTTGAATGGAGAATATACCTGATATATCAGCTGTTGTAGAGCTAACAAGAATATTGCCCAGTTGAACGTTGAGTACTCAAAGTTCTTGTAGAGTTCATACATTATAGAATTAATGCAATATTGCAAATCTGCCCACACGGAAATAAAATATATGTAAAAATATATTTTTCGATATATATTATTCATTTTAGATATAGATTAGATATATGCAATATATACGGGAAATGCATTAAAAATATATTCGCGATATCAAACTTTTGGGCCAAAATAGATCTTCAGAATGTATATAAAAAATATATGTTGGATACGCGGTTATATATATTCAAACTATATTGAAAATATACTTACAATGTACTCAAATTACCCTCAAAATATACGACAAATGTATTTTAAGTGTATTCGAATTATAATTGAAATATACTTTAAATGTATTTAAACTACATCTAAAATATACACGATATATGTTCTTGCTCCGTTTAAAATATACTTCAAATATGTTGATACTACATTTCAAATATTATTGAGATATATTCAACGTGTATTTAAGATATACTTTAAATATACTTAAACTATACTTGAAATATTCTTAAAAATGTTGTTGCAACGTTATTTACATCATTGCACTCTTTTACAATATTTTTCCTTGTCATTAATTACGGATTATGGTGTTTGCGCTTCAAATATATTAATTGTCCAAATTTAAAAAAATATATCAGACGCTTACACGCCGTAAGGTGGTTTCGAACCCGGAACCTCTCAGTGATGAGCTGGGACGTTGTCCACTGAGCTAGTTCTACTTGTTAAATTGTTAATCTTCCGTATCGTCTGCATATCGTACAATACACAATGTTAGTTTATTGAGAAATTTGTGGATTGACAAGAGTAACTAACATTATCGAATCAATTACTTAATTGCTTTCCCATAGAGAGCGATAATGGCATAGAATTACATAACCTTCAATTTTTGTTGTCCGATCATTTATTCCGGCTAGTGCGGCTACGTCATCGTGAGATACCGACTTGAAGATGTTTTATATTCGCAACGTCATCTGTTACTCCAGTTGCTTAACCAACCATATTCAAAATATATAAAACATACATTCAATTTGTATGTTTGACATATTTAAAATGTATCTTAAATGAATTTATATTTATATATCGCATAAGTTTTACTCTTACCCAAAAATATAATTGGCATATCCAACTTTTGGAACCAATTACATTTAAGGGGGGATTGTCTTTTTTTTCGCAAAATTTACCGCTTTTTGGGAATTTTTTTGTGAAGAAAGTATACAACGGAAAACTTGTGAAACTTGGCAAATAGTTTTATTGATCTGTTTACTACATACAAAAAATTTTTTAAACAATTTCATAAAAAAATCCGCCTCCCACCCCCCTCGACGCGCGATGGTCCTTTTTTGATGGTGTGCACGATTTCTCAAAAACTATTCAACCGATTGCCTTCAAATTTGGACAGAATGCTCAGCTGACATCCTTTTATCGTTTGATGAAGCAAAAAAGCAATACGTTTAATAGTTTTTTTATTTATAACAAAAAATAGATCAATTTTTTTCGAAAAATCGATACTTCAAGTTCAAAACGTCACCAAATCGTCAATTTTTTTTCCCCCTTCATCGAACGATAGCTATATGTGTCTAAAGTAAAATGCTTTTTGGGTTTTTGTTGCAGGATGAACGTGAAGGCTGTAATCGTGCACACCATCAAAAAAGGACCATCGCGCGTCGAGGGGGGTGGGAGGCGGATTTTTTGATGAAATTGTTTAAAAAAATTTTTGTATGTAGTAAACAGATCAATAAAACTATATGCCAAGTTTCACAAGTTTTCCGTTGTATACTTTCTTCACAAAAAAATTCCCAAAAAGCGGTAAATTTTGCGAAAAAAAAGACAATCCCCCCTTAATACATGTTTTATATATTTTTCGATATATTTTTTATATATTTTATTTTCACGTGGGTGTATTGTGTAGTTGATGCAAATCCGAATAAATACGTTGTAGGAACAATCACAAGGCTAGATCTTCGTGGAGGTTCAATATTGCAAACTTGAGACTCTCGTACAGTTGGTGGATACCCGAGTTTATACAGATGAGAGATAAAGTCATTGTAAAGTTGAAAAACGGACTTGCTGTGTTGTCGAGATAAACATTGTGGAAACAAGACCCTTCCCCAAAAGCCACGAGCTCGTGAACAATACGAGTGCGAATGTAAATTCGCGGGTCTCACCTTGAAGAATATTCCGAGATAGTATCGCTTCTCGCCGAGTTTCAGCAATGGCATGGTCCACCTCGAAGGCGTGAGATTGCTGGCATGCTCGTCGACGCAGTTTGGGCAGTCATCTGTGGGACAAAAAACAATTCGTTTACTTTTTAAAATATTTAAAAAAAAAAACAGAAAATGAAAACAATTGGACGATTATTCATTTGTAAAATTTGTTGTTCGTTTCTTCGGAGGCTTATCATAACATTTTTGATTCATCGCGAAAACTCGGAGCTCAATTTGGGTCGTATGATTGAGCGTGAGAAAGGCAGGCCTGTAACGGGTACGCCCATACGTCGATTATAATAGGTAAAGGAAAGTTTTTTTTTTCGGCGGGGATGTCTTCACAGGTGCTCTCGCCTGCAGCGGTGCTTGAGGAAAGCATACTCCTCGTCTCGATCTTCTAGCAGATTCTCGTTGAAGACGATGTGACGCAAAATAACCGTAAAGCGATGAAGACGAAGATTCATATTTCATGCAATCTTCTAATTTCCGCGTTCCCCGTTAACACACGAGATCGCCGCGTTAGAGCTTGTGTTTACTCTATTACGAGGATCAGGAAGAAGTGAAAGAAGCCTTACGTCGTTTCTACGCGGATGACCGATTCACCAATTGATCCTTGATCATACACGTCCAACGAGACGATCGTTGCATGTCGTAAAAGGAGAGCCCACTTTTTTTCCGGCAATAATCGTTGTGTCGTAATTGCATTTGGAGATCAAAAAGTTCGGCCCCGTGATAACTCAATTTACTTGGATGGAAAGTTTGAGGGACAATCAATTTCGACGCGGTATTTAGTACAGTCGTGCTGTCGCTGAAAAAACTCGGAATCGGAGAAAATTAAAAGAAGGCTAGTTTTTTGACAGGTGATTTTGTAGGTGCCGCGGGTGCTAAATCCAAGTTTGCCTAAAAATCGGGGTGTAAGGTTCTTTTTTAGGGGATGAAAGGAGATGGGGGTGGATGAATGCCAAACTACAAGCCCTACGAGGTCGGCGCCGTGAGATAAAATGTTCAGAAAAATCCGGACTTTAGTTTTGTCCACGGCGCCGAAGTCGTGGAAGTTCATTTTGAGAGTGGAAAAGTGGGGTGAAATTTTGAAAAATCGTTTTTAATTCAATAAGTCTTTAGAAAAAAATCTTACGTTTTTTGTTCAAATGGGGACGTTGTAGCCCTTGAAAAGACGCGTCCATCGAGTATTTAATCATCACTCTCCGATAATATCTTCACCCCCAAAAAATGGTTAAAAAGCAAACAAAAAATAGTTTATTAAATAACTCAAAAACAATCGGTTCATCGAGTATGGTTCAAATGTACGAAATGTAGAGAATAATTTTCTCCATATTTTCGTTGCTATGGACTACCCTTGAATTTTGATTTTCCAACCCCTCTCGGGGGTTGAAGATTCAAAATGAAATTCTGGGAAAACTATTGACGGCACGAATTCGCCGCCGTGGAAGAATTTGTAGCTGGAACCCTCAGCTACATTTTTGTCCATAGCGCCAAACTCGTATCTCTTTAGTTTCGGTCAATAGTTTTCCCAGAATCTCATTTTGCACTTTCAACCCCTGAGAGGGGTTCGAAAAAGCAAAATTCAAAAGTTGTGCATAGAAACGAAAATATAGACAAAATTATTCTCTACATTTCGTACATTTGATCCATCCCCGAAAAATCGATTGTTTTTGAGTTGTTCAATAAACAATGTTTTTGTTAATTCTTCAACAATTCTTTTGGGGGTGAAGATATTATTGGAGAGGGTTGATCGAATACTCGATCGACGCGTCTTTTCAAGGGCTACAACGTTTCCATTTGAACAAAAATTGTATGAATTTGTCCTAAAGAGTTATCGAATGAAAACGGATTTTTCAAAATTTCACCCCACTTTTTCACCCCCAAAATGAACTTCCACGACTTCGGCGCTATGGACAAAAATAAAATCCGGATTTTTCTAAACATTTTGTTTCCCGGCGCCGACCTCGTGGGGGTTGTCGTTTCGCATTAATCCACCCCCATCCCCTAAAAAAACCCTATCCCCCGATTTTTAGGCAAACTTGGTTTTAGCACCCGTGGCACCTACAAAATTACCTGTCAAAAAACTAGCCTTCTTCTAATTTTTTCCGATTCCAATATACAGCACGACTGTACTAATTGATTGTTTTTGTAATTCATGATTTTCACAGCTATGCAAAAGGTTACAAGCGTATCACGTTTCGTGGATTTTTTACTACCTCGGACTAGTGATTATGTTAAGGGGTAAAACTACTGTAGAATATTAATTTTTTTAATCGGCTTAAGGGGTCTTCTCACTTTAGACGCTAAAAAGGCTATTTTCATCAATTTTTTTTATAGGTTTATATTATAGATATTGATATAAAAGTTGTTTCACTTGATAAATACACTTTCGAAATTCCCCGAAAAAAAAATTTCATGGTTTTATGTAACCCAAACAAACGTTAAACGCGTTCTTCGACGGCTTGTTAATAAAATCTTTAAAACTACGGAACCGATCCTTATGAAATTTTAACCATATATTCTTTACAGCTATAGCTATATAGTGGTAGCGCGTAACGGGGATTTTTTAAAATTTTGATATTTACTATTATTTTTGCCAAAAACAGTGAAAAAATCACTTTTTTTCGTTTTTTCGAAAAATGTCCGCCATATTGTTATTTTTGCATATATCAAAAATCGTATGATATGCGCTATAGCCATTAATATACTGAATCTAAAGCCGTTTGATTTTTTTGTTTCGGATGATCCATCTCCGAGATTTCATCGACAGCGCAGACCTACAATATTTTTAGGACATTTTTTTAACTAAGATTTTCGTCCAAACTAGTGACTTAATTTAAAAAATAAAAAAATTTTAAATGTATTTCGAAAGTGTATTTATTAAGTGTAACAACTTTTATATCAATATTTATAATATAAACCTGTCAAAAAATCATGAAAATAGCCTTTTTTAGCAGCTGAAGTGAGAAGACCCCTTAAGAGATGCTCTGAACCATGTAGCATGAGGGGAAAACCGTTTGGTACCTGTAAAACATAGGTCCGCAGGCCCATGCGGGTCTGCGGTGGAAGTGGCTGGCCCGTGTGCGCGACGTGGACCGTTTTTCTCGAAAAACAATTTTTCAAAACAACACGCGGCATAACTCCAACAATTTTAATTCTTTTCACTCTTAATTTTGAGCACATCTTTAAAACAACATTCCGAAGAGAAATATTTACGGGATTTTCCATGAGTTAATTATAAAATTAGTTATTAACAAATGATTGTCCTTTTTTTCTGTCGTTCATTGAGTTTTTAGTTTGAACGCTTGCAAATTACACAAAAAATCATATTTTCAAAATACCCTACGTATTTCTCTAGCTATACTCGTGTAAATTAATAGACATTTTTTTATTTTTTTCCAAATTCAAATTTGCGTTAGTTACACTGCGTGCCGCAGAGCGTCTCAAATTCAACATCGCCAGAATGGCTCCAGCGTCACCATTGTGTATAATTTTTTAATATAATTTTTTTTTGTTCACTTGAAGATATGACTAATAACATTCTTGAATATTATTATCCTCTTACTTGTCCTTCCACCAAAAAAATCACCTTATTTTAGACATTTACAGTGGTGTAAACCCCTTAATAATTATGTAATTATACCGTTATACAACGGCGGATCGATATCGGTACGAGTATATTTGCTAATTAGTGCGATGCGCCTTGTCGAAACTTTGGGATCAACTTTAGTTCGCACTTCCGCAGCCGAGTGTGCATCTTGTTCGAGAAATTTGAGTTACGAAGCTCGAGAAAAACGAAAACTTGAACCGGAGAAGTCTCGGGAAATCCAAGCGTTGGGAACAACTCAAAAGTTTGGGGAAAACGTATAATATTGCAGGAAATCTGAATTATCTCACCAGTCATGCAGAAATTGCATGGGGGCAGCTGAAACATACCTACGATTTATATCATCAATGGCGAAATCATGGCGAATCGACAAAACAGGCCCTGCTCCAAAGCAATCTCTTGAGAAATTATTTATCGACAGTAATAGAGTAGAACATTTCAGAACTTCCCTTGCTTATGCTAAATTTGTAAATTTACAACGATCAAAGATCACGTCAATTATAACACGAAATAATGTGCCCTTAGACAAAAGTAATAGAATTATTTCATCTAACGATCACCCCGAAAATATTAAACTACCACTTATGGAGCATAATTGTTTGATTTGACAAAAACATAAATTAAAAAAAAATTAAAGCCCTTAGATGCATGTTTTAAGGCTTTATGGATACCTTTGGATTGTCGAAAAACAAGGCTTTTTTCGGATATTTTTTTTTAAATACTAATAACGCAATCAATTTGAGATTTGGCGGGTTTATTCGATGTATCTGTTAGTACTTAAAGCAATTTTTTATTTTCCAAAAAAAAAATACAAAATAGCGGCCGAGTGGCCGGTAGAAAGAGAACGCCTTTTATATTCGCAACTGCACCAAAAAAATCCTTTTTTTCGTAATGTACATAAATTTTGTTAGCGAAGTACACACAATTATCACAATATAGTGATTTTTTTAAATTTGGTGCTGTTTCGTAAAAACTCGGATTTTCGACTGAAAAACAGCCTTAACGTGTTTAATAAAAACCGTGATTTTTCGCACTGAAAAAAAAAATTCGTCCATCCATCCAAAATTCAGTTGGTTTAACAAAATGTATCTTTAAATACGTTCAACTTGATTTTTGGTTGGCATAAAACATGTTTTGACAATCTAACTGATAGTTTTAGTGGTGTGAACTGTAGCTTATTTAGCATGTCTGAGCAACTGTTACAACAACAACATTTCGAGACAATAAAATGCATTTTGCACATTCAACGATTTTCTTTTCTCAGTGCGTCGATCGTAAAAATCGCGTGTACTTCGCTACAAAATCTATCTAGTAAGAAACATCAATTAAGTGTCCGCCTTGAATTTTGTTGAAACTCATATATGTGATAAAGCATTGAAAAAGATAGGACACGTATTGTTTGTCTGCGGAAAGACGTTTTTAAGGGGGGAAACGACCCCTCAATGAAAGGCGTGATTTGTTTTATTTTTTTTTTCAATTATTCTATAGTGGAGTTTTTATCGCTTTACGTTAGAAGAATTTGAGGGGTGGTTTCTCCCCTTAAGGGGCTACACCAGTGTGAACGCCGAAAATTTGCGTGATTTTCGGGAATTTTTTGGAAGATAAGTACTCAATTAAATATTTCGCAAAATTAAGAATATATTTGGCTATATTTGACCTAAATTACATAATTTTTTCATAGAAAAATATTGAGATCCAAGCGACTTATGCGCTGTCTTCGGAGGCGCCAAAAAAAAAGTTCCTCCACTGCTGACATGATTCCGGCCTATTGAGTAACTGAAACCGAAAAAGGAAAAAATGTCGTTAAACTGGAAGATATTTTCTGTACAATGACGTAGGATTTTCGAAAAATGCCAAAATCTAACAAAATGGCGTAGTTATGAAAAAAAGTCTGTTTTCTTACCTATGAAATAGTCGATTTTTCAATGCCAAATCGTCAATTTTCATCCATAAAAAAATATCCTACGTCATTGTAGAGTAAACATATTCAAGAGTACTCAATTCAAATTTCAAGTCAAACGGACAATTGCTCTTTCAGTTACAATGTCAGCAAATTTGAAAAATCTCATTTAGAGAAAACCCCGTTCAAAGTTTCAAAACCATTTTTCTTCGGTACATATCATTCTTGGTATGTTTATAAATATCAGCCATATAATTCTTGAGGTGTTCATACATCATTTGAGACAATGAAAAAGCGATAAATTATTTGTTTTCAAAGGTATATATGGCCTGACGTTGTATCTGAACTTTAACCAAAATTGCCAGGATAAATATCTCCAAGTTGCATCAAGTAACAGCCTGTAACAAATCGCCTGCTCTGTGAATCCGTTTCCTTTTGATCGTTGACGTACCATAACCTGGGTGAATTTGTACCCAGTCTCTCGCTAGCATCGTTATCTTTTATTTCGTCTAGCTGCTCAGAGTTCTGTGAAGATGATGCATCTTGGCGGTATATTCAACTCCGGAATAATATGTCGGCATACGTAACTTCTTCTCTTTCAATGGCGTTGCTATTGTCTGACTGCGTACCGCCACTACTACTGGCAGTATCACTTGAGCTGTCTAATCGGCGTGGAGCTGAATGGGAGGCTCGCCTAGCATGAAATCGTGGCGGCAACGAGATGGATTTGTGAGGCTATATCAGAATGGGGAGAACAGAAGATGAGGATGAGGAGGTAAAGACAATGGAGGGAAACGTGATCGATGCGGTTCCCTGAACGCCAAGCCAATTACCAAACAATCACTGGTCCGGAGAGCCAACGACTCTAGAAGGTTCTCATGGCCAAGATAATAAACGCGCCGGATGTCCCGACCTCCACCAAATGAAAATTATTCACTATTTTGTTTTTCGTCTTCGTTTGTTCGCGTTCTCGTCTATTACTTTTTCCTCATTCACGTTTTCCAACCTTTCGCTGCATTTCCTGGATATTCGATTTTTCATTCAATTTTTCATTTTATTTCTCATTATATTTTTCATTTTATTTTTCATTTTATTTTTCATTCAATTTTTCATTTAATTTTTCTTTTTATTTTTCATTTTATGTTTCATTTTACATACATTTATATTCGCCGGTGCATTACATCTGAAAGATATTACGCTCGAGGACTTAATAAATACAAAAGCATCTTCCGGTTCATTGAATGACAAATATTTTTATACCGGGCTGTGAGGAGAAGAAATGTCTGTAGTAAGAGGTGGAAAATAAATGAGAGTCTTCGATACAAGAGACGACGAAATCCCTGACTTTTTTCTTTGCAGTTCTTGCTTTTTCTTTGCAGATAGCTCGAAGATTGAGGAAGAATTTGCTTATCGTAGTGTTCTGACTTCGTGCTCGCTGATGACAGAGGAAGGATCAGAAATAAATGAGGGAAGCAGTGTATAATAAAAGAGAAAACGGAAGAAGTTGATTGCTCGACGTATATTCCCGGATATGAAAAACGTTTCGCGATATTTACTTCGAGAAAAGAGCCGAAAAGTATTCATTGATGTTCCTGTCTGCTCGTTTCGATCTTTATTCACTGCGTCTAAAGTTAGTTGCCTATTTTATCGATGTTCACACCTTTGCCATGTTTGGTCAAATTATAAGTCAACGTAGACTTAGAAATAGAAGTTAAATTAAATTCATTTAGAAATCAAATTCAATTAATTCCAACATCACAGATCAAATATCAAAAAATGTTAACTTGCACCGAAGAATTAAGTAGTTTTTTTTCGTATACGACATAATCGATCAGAAGGATTATCAGCATACAACATTGATATCGAAACGATTATTTCTTCAATACTGTATCATCAATATTATAATATATTCCGAATAAATGAAAATCGGGTCGGTCGATCGATGTGAATGGTATCGTTCCTTTATGAATAATGATACGAGCGACTTGTATCAAGTTCACGGCTATTGAGCTACCGAGTCAGGGAGTATGCGTATATTCATCAGGGGCGGGTATAAGCGATTACGGTCACTATATCATTATCTATACCCAAGGTACTTCATGCGATGATAAATTTCTAAATTCCGCATCTAGGCACAAAAATGAGTCGCATTGTGATAATTTATCATGAAATTGACCTCCTTCGAAAAAAATGTTATAACTAATGTTCTCAATATTTCGTGTTTACGTCGGAGTACAGTGACGATTTGTTTTTGTTCGGACGATTGACGATACGATTTGACATCTGTCATGTGACGAGTTCCAAAGGGCGATACTTTTTTACGGAAATTTATTGCGAATAGATTTATTTGCTTCTGAAATTCCTGCTCGTTTATTTGTTGTTTTGAAAAGTCTCAGGTATCTTAAATGTTATTAAATTTTAAGACTTATTCGCAATTAATTAATAACTAATTTTTTTCATAGATCAGTCGCTCGAAACGTGGAAAAGGTATTGCATTATTCAGATGTTCAAATACACGAAAGCTACTAACAAATCGCGTATTCACGATCAGTGAAAGTTAACAAAGATTGCATATTCCACACTGTGGCGTAGGGGTATCTCATACGTCCCAAAGAACGAGACAAAAACTGGGCAGGTGATTAATTAATTTATGTCCTTATCGCAAAATAGATATTTTTTAAAAACTCGACGTAGAGAACTTCTTTACAAAGTGAATAACACCAGTGCACTATTGTTATTGTTTATTATTATGCTCGTATTGGAATTATTTATCAAAGAATTTTATTTTCGATGATTGTTACAAAAATGAGCCGACTGAGATTTCCGTGCGATTACAGTACACGCGGCATCTTGACCTTTCATTGTTCCACTACTGTGAATGGTAGCTCTTCCTTTTATTTTGTAGTGCCGTTATATACGACCCAGAAAGATTCTGTACCCTAATTATTTTTTTTTTTACAAAATTATCCACAGTGACATTTATGTGAAAGTGTCCCAAAATTGTTTATTGACAAAATTTGTCAAAATTCGAATTGAAAATATGAAAAAAATTGACAAATTATTTGAGGAAATTATCCGCAATGACATTTATGTGGAAGTCTCCGAAGACTATTTGTTTCAAAAAATTATTCAAATATGAGCTTTATTCAATTATTATTATTATTGAAATTATTATTTAATTTAATTGAATTTAAATTAATTTAAATTAATTTATTATTAAATTATTATTTTAATTATTTACATTATTATTATTTAAATATAAGCTGCATAAATCAAAGTGAAAAGTTTTCCCATGGAGAAGATTCAATCAGAAATTAGTAATCTTTTACTACCGCTGATTCTTTCATAATTTATCCTTCTCTTTTCATTCGACAGTATTTCGGATTTTGCAAGAAAAAAGATATTTTTCTGATCCACTTTCAACCATGAATTTCCTTTTTCGGTCTACAAATCTTCACATGCTGAAAAAAATCTGTACAGAATTGCAGTGGCCAAGTCCATTGCAGATATTTTTCTCCTGACTTCCTACTTTCCACGTTCGGAGCACTCCTTCGCCAATCTGTATTGATGAACGCTTACATGTACTTGTACAGCATTCTGAGATGATTTATGTAACGAGAAATGAATACTTGAAAACATACCATTAAGACGGCCGGGTATGGCGACTGTCAATCCCACGAGGCCTGCGATCACTACACTCACGATAATCCTCGTCATCATACAGTTTGTTTTCCCCAGTGAATTTTTTTCTAAGATAATTTACGAAAATTATACTTCTCACCCTGTCATAAGTTCTGCCAGAATCGAAGCACTTATCGTCGTGAGCAATATTGTCTAAAAAAAAAAACAAAAAGATGCACACACGTCGTCACTGGCAATTCCACTTGAAGTGGAGTTAAATGAAATGGATATTTGTTTGTTCGGATTCGATTTAAAAGTGTTGATGCAGAATATCGCACGACCAACCAGTGAATGTCCCAACCGAACTCGGCATTAACATACACACTGTCCTTATGGTTTCGTGGCTCGCTCTCACTTCACTGCCGGATAGGCACGGAAAAATAAATCGCACGAGGTCTCGATCACGAGAGATCGATCGTAACCGGTATTAGGAATTTTCGTTCAACTATAGATTCGCGTTCCCCTCACCTGTGGAATTTGTCAACTTTTCAATACCCAAACGAATGCGTGAAAATCGATGCATGTGTTATACATTTTTCAACGTTTTGAATTCGCTGTAACATCCAGTTGCCAAAGTTATTCCATTTGAGGAATACGCAGGATCAACGTGAACGAGATTTTCTGAATTTAAATGAGCTTGTGCAAATTGGACCGTACCGCAAGCTGATTGAATTTGAACACACTTG
This sequence comes from Ophion obscuratus, assembly GCA_964007375.1. Classification (NCBI taxonomy): domain Eukaryota; kingdom Metazoa; phylum Arthropoda; class Insecta; order Hymenoptera; family Ichneumonidae; genus Ophion; species Ophion obscuratus. The sequence continues at coordinate 18,956,335 of OZ023313.1, forward strand.
ACCGAAGTGCTGACTAATACTAGTGACACAATTCGAACAATGGTACAGCTCGACGACCCCAAAAAGGTGACTACTTTTAATTGGCATTTGCAATGTTGCACCATGTCAGCAGATGCGGAAGCACAACTTTGAACTTGCATCACTTTGGTGCAGTTGAGCATTCAGAAAATGTGAAAACACTTGTCAAATTCGTGGCTTTCGTTCAACTGTACAGAGAACTAAAAAAAAATAGACGAATCTGAACCGTTGGTAGTTTATTTTTTAATTTCGGCAAGTAGTAATGGCAGAGCGAGATCAGGCAAAGGGTGCGCAAAATAAATATTTGAGAAAATTGTGACAGATTAACAATCATCGAGTGTTTAGCTATTTGGTAATAAAAACTCCATTGAAACGAGAAAATCAAATCCTATCAATTTTCGATATACTTTTAAGTACAATATATATACACTCTCGGTCAAAAGTTTTCGGACACTTCAGATAATTGTCTTTGAATCGAAAAAAACTTTCGATCACTGGATAATTGTCAAATAATGTTAGAATAATATTATTCATTAAATTTCTTATTTTACCAAGATGGTATACAGCTCTATATAATGAATTATATTATTATAATATAAATATGCAATTATCCAAAGTGGTCGGAAGTTTTGCAATCATGCGAAGTGTCCGAAACCTTTGACCGGTAGTGTATATATATTAGGGTGGCCGTTATTTGGGCTTTGGCGAAAAAAAATCGATCCCACTCCAGAAACATAATCAAGGTGTATCCAAAAAAATCTGTGTAAAGTTTGGAAGCGCTTGGAAAATTGGAACACGCACCACCGAGCGATTGAAATTTTAAAAGTAAAATACATTTATTTATTCCGCGCATCAATGATTCTTTTTTCCGAGTATAATATTAATGAGAAAAATTTGAAACTCGGTACACTTATTGTGCATAGTATGGTGTACAATAACAAATTTTTTTATTTTTTTTTATTCATAATTTTGTTAATGACAAGCTCTGTAGAGATGCTCATATTTTTTTATTTTTTTAATATTTGTTTTCAAATAAATTTCAAAAAAAAATAAATAAAAAAATTCAGTTCGAAAATGCAACGCTGCAGGGAAGAAGACATAGAAGAATATATTATACACTACAGCGAACACAACACTGCTCTTGTAACGATGCAAACAACGATAGCGCGTAAATATGCATTACGAAAAAAATATATTCTTCTGTCTTCTTCCCTGCAGACATTACATTTTCAAACTGAAAAATTTATTTTTTTATTTTATGTGAAATTTATTTGAAAATAAATATTTAAAAAAAACGAAATATAGGCATCTCTACAGAGCTTGTCATTAGCAAAATTATGAATGAAAAAAAATTGAAAAAAATTGGTTTTGTACACCATACTATGCACAATAAGTGTACCAAGTTTCAAATTTTTCTCACCAATATTATACTCGGAAAAAAAATCATTGATGCGCAGCATAAATACATGTATTATACATTTAAAATTTCAATCGCTCGGTGGTGCATGTTCCATTTTTCCCAGCGGCTCCAAACTTTACAGAGATTTTTTTTGATACACCTTGATTATGTTTTTGGGGTGTCGTCGATTTTTTTTCGCCAAAGCCCAAATAACGGCCACCCTAATATATATATATATATATATATATATATATGTATGCAAATGTATACATTTTCACACAATTACCGATTAAATTTCGTGATATAAACTTAAGTTCCAACCAAATGTTTGTCGCTCGTTAATTTGTTTATTCGCTGCAAGGTTAACACGATTCACGTTCCGCCTTTATAAAACCTTCCAAGTCGACCGACGATCGACTACTGAGAAGCGGTGCGAGAAGACATTCGCTTTTTCAATCGGTATTCCACAACATGTACGACCTTCACCGTCTGTTCCAATGGGCTCTTCAATCATGATACTACCGGTAATCGACCAATGCCCGCTACCAAAATTCAAATATTTCCATTGCATTCCCGAAACTGTATCGTGCATCCAATCCTTAAATTTGATAAAGCTCGAACGATAAAAATTTCACGGTATTAGAATCGTGACATTACGTTGTTGGAGACATTTCACTTATTTTTAACGATATCGCCTTGAATATCGAGAATCAATGACCGCGGTGATAACAAAAAATGTCCTTCGCTTCCCTTCACGATATCGGCGTCACGCTTCCTTCTGTCCTTTTGCCAAAGCTGTCGAATTACAAATTTTCCAATGGCCTTTGGAGATTTTTTTCTGGGTACTCGTTTGATATCAACGAGTATAACCAGAAGAAGAATGCGAAGAGTCCTTCGAGCAGCAACCTTTCGCAATAATACAACAAAAAACTTGAAAAGTTCCTCTCATCGTTCGGTGCGATGAACGTGGCTTGATGGTATGTAGGCCTCGTTCGAATTCAATGGTCACGTGCTCAAAAGCAATCCGTACTCTTACTGGACCCACATTATTTGTGCAAGAGAACCATCTACGTTTTAATGCCACTAGTGCCCTCACAACTGACCCACGCGTGACCCAAAAAGTCATTTTCGGCTTTTCTCACAATGCAAAATGACTCGTCGTTATTACTCATCTCGATTTCTGTATAAAGAGAAATTCCTCGACCATCGATAACTTTCGTTTATTAGGTTTACATTTATGGATATATATATATATATATATATATATATATATATATATATATATATATATATATATATATATATATATATATATATATAGTATATTATAAAATATATTTTTAAGCAGTTAAATTTATGCAACGTTGGCTGTCAGAACATTTGGCTGTTTTGAGGACGGTCCTTAATATTTGTTTAGACGATTTATTGGTTTAGAGACAGAACAGTCCTTGAAATGACCTTCATGTAAATATGGTCCCAGTTGCCATTCAATTCAATAAAAGGCAGTTTTCAAGGTCTTGGCGTTTATATAATGTTGAGTATGGGGACGATAGGATGGCATGAGGATGGTCCTCGCAGTCAAATGGTCTTAATCACCTTTCTCCAGGTGTGTATGTATAACGAATATCCAAAAATAAACATAATATGTAATTTTCATTTATCTGTACAATTTAATAACATTTCTTTTAATTTATCTGAAAGATCCAATCTAATGAAATCTAATAAAATATTTATTTATCTATGAAAAATTGTTACCAAATTTTTATTATTATATAAAACAAACCCAAACAAACAATAGTCAATTTTTTATTTAAAAAATTATTTTTAATTTGAATTGTATTAATGTTTAAAAACGACTGGTTCAGTTACCATCCATAACCAACATTATGTATAGTGTTTACATAATATTTAGTATGGGGACAATAGGATACTATGAGGATGGTCCTCGCAGTCCAATATTCTCGATCACCTTTCTCCAGGTATATATATAAAATTGTACCTCATGACAGTAATATCCACACAAATTTTTAGATTTTTTATCTCTTCTCTTTTAGGAGATATAATTTTCCAAAAAATAGCGTTTTCGGAAGTTTTGGAAACGTTTGAACGCTGATAACTTCTGATCTAATTGAGATATCAACAACTGTCACTATGTAATTTTTTCATTTTGAAGCATAATTCCATTTAAAAATATGAAACAATTATCAATTTTCAATGTCAACATTTTTTGCTTCTAATGTGAAAACTATTTTTTAAAGATGATTTCCTTTTGTTATTTTTTTCAAAAAATTCTCTAAAATAGAGTGATCCATTTTATGATTTTTAAGACTAGTTTCATCATTGGCCCATTCTTCCTTCCATTTTATCTCGAATTAATCATATTTTTTTTAGAAGATTTATATCATTCAATTTAACGAAAAAAAAAAATTAATTTGAATAAAAAAATCTTTTTTTTTCGTTAAACTCAGCTCAAATAAAACATAAACCGTTTCAGGCCTGTCGAAGCCGAATTGAAAATCACAAAATCATTAATAGCATTATTGGAGATTAAAATGATAAAAATCTTCTTCAAAAAATATGATTAATTCAAAAAAAAATAGAAGGAAAAATGGGCCCACGATGAGACTAGTCTTAAAAATCATAGAATGGGGCACTCCATTTTAAAGAATTTTTTGACAAAAATTAAAAAAGGTAATCATTTTTAAAAACATAATTTTCACTTTAGAAGCAAAAAAACCTTGACATCGATAGTTGACAATGTTAGACATATTTTTTTTACGAAAGTATGCTTCAAAATGAACAAAAATTATATAGTGACATTTGTCGATATCTCAATTAGTTAAGGAGTTATCAGCGTTTAAACTTTTCGAAAACTTCCGAAATCGACCTTCTTTGGAAAATAAGAACTCCTAAAAGAGAAGAGATAAAAATCTGAAAATTGGTGTGGACATTGCATCGATGGGGTACAATTAAAAAAAAGCAGGAAAACCAAAAATGGTCGGGGCTAGGTGCAATGGCGTGGAATGTCCCACATATATATAATTTTCTTACTTCGAACCTTTGTTTTCCCGTAGAAATTTTTCGTAATTTATCGCGCGTGGTCGAGTCAAGCGTTTCAGGGAAGAGTTCTTCTCGGCGTCGATAGTAGAAAATGAAAGTCGAGATTCCACCTGGACGTGTAACGTCCATTGGTGTGTACGACCAGCATAGCGTGTGCCGCTGTAAAGTCCATGTCCGAGACGTTGGGATGTGTTGCAACCGCAGGGTCACGCTAGAAAGGCGCTTTCGTGTATGCATACACTCTCTGATTGCTCGTGCGTGAAGGTGTTCGAAGCAGCACAACGGTCAAGCCACGTGAATACTGGGACGATACTTATTTCGGTACGAGAGGAATCCCGAAAGCACGGCATCGAAATGTTCCGGGAGGATAGTGAAATTCAGGCGGAAACCCATGTAGGTTTCGCCAATTGAACCGTAACGGCCAATACTTGGACCAATGTTGGCGGGACGATGATCGATTAACCAATTGTACGCCAATGCTCGGCTGAGTATTGACTAGCCAACATTGGTTTGCTGATACGAGGCCAATGTTTGGCCAAATATAGACTCGCTAATCATTGGCTTGTCGATACGAGGCCGATGTTTGGCGAAGTATAGACTCGCCAATCATTGGTTGGCCGATACGCGGCCAATGTTCGGCCAAACGTAGACTCGCTAGTCATTGGCTTGTCGATACGAGGCCGATGTTTGGCGAAGTATAGACTGGCCAATCATTGGTTTGCCAATACGAGAACAATGTTCGGCCAAATGTAGGCTCTCTAATCATTGGCTTATCGATACGAGGTCGATGTTTGGCGAAGTATAGACGCGCCAATCATTGGTTTGCCGATACGAGGACAATGTTCGGCCAAATATAGGCTCTCTAATCATTGGCTTATCGATACGAGGTCGATGTTTGGCGAAGTATAGACTCGCCAATCATGTTTTTGCCGATACGAGGCCAATGTTCGGCCGAGTAACGCATGATCGAACCGCAATTCGTATATTGACGATTCATTGTTTCGCGTTGAAATCATTGAGAGACGAGATAAATACTTTTCACGAGGCTATTGGATATTATTCTTAACAAATATACTACCAAATCAATGCACTCATTGTTGGCTGATTCTCGAACGAGCTTATACGCGAAATTCTGCCGATTTTTATGAACCATCCCACACTGACAGAAAAATTCTATTAATATTAACTAACCGCGTCTATTTATTTTTTATTTGAATTAACTAGATTTTTCGTGAAATCAAATTTTTCCTATTGCATTCCATTATTGGAATTATTCATTTTAAATATATTTATTTATTCAAATTAAACTTGAACTAATGAACTAATGGTCTGTCTTTATTGCAACACACATATTAACGGGTTGTGGGGGTAGAGAAGGTGGAGAGAGAGGAATTATGTATATAGGTTAGGTTTGAAAATTCTATAACATGTCATTCGATAACACTCTCTAATTATCACAATGATACTAACTAATTGATATAGTTTATGTGATACAAATAATGATGAGAATCCATTTAGTATCTTATGCCATATCTGCGATTCAAATGTTACAAGTTCTCGGTAGCATAGGGGCAGCGTAAACACGCTATGAGTAGGGAAGTTCAAGGTTCGAGCCCCATATGGGTGAAATATTTTCTTAGAACTAATCATTTCGAAAGACCAGGTAATGACGAATTACAATACAAAAATAATTAATTTTTTTTTTTTTGGCAGTGCAGGACCAATTTTGGTGATCTATATTGGGTCACAATTATCTGCCAAGACTCGGTCGATAATCGGGCCAAGCTCGAGTGCCAATGATGGCAATTTTGAGGGGGCTTATTGTTGGCCGATTCTCGAATGAACTCCTACGCGATGCTCGGCCGATTCTCATAAGCCATTCTAGGGCCAATATTGATTGCGAATATCGGGCCGCTCTTATCATCCAAGGCTCGGTCGATGATCGGGCCAAGCTCGAGTGCCAATGTTGGCAAGCTTGGCGTCGAGCATCGGCCAATCATTGGCCACTACCGATCACCCTACATGGGAAAGCTCGAACAAATACGTGTCCGATTTTTTCGAGTCTCGCTACCGGTCTCCCGATAAAACGGATCGAAGAACATTTCGACACGGCAATCCACCGCCCAGAGGTGTCGTCATCGAGAGAGGCAATCATAGGCGGTAATTAAGGACGGGATACATTTGAGAATCCTTGATTCGAACGTAAATGAAATAACGAGAAGTGGTCGGAGAAAATAGCTGCTGCTTTTGACGCACCGAGGCATTCGCATACTGGGGATTTTTTATTTCCGACTAGCCGAGTAAGTGAGGAATAATCGACTGAAGACTCACCTTACGATCGAACTTTATCCAAACTTCAACAAGACAATAAAACTTGATCAAAGGTGCTTTGTTCGGTATCAGTTTCGAAATTGCTGCCCAGCTAGCAATTTCGATCATTGAAGTAATTACGAGTTGATTGCCTGGAAATCTGAAGCCTCGTTAAAGGGGAAATACCTTTAGGCGAGGAAAAAAATGGCTGATTTTCCACGATTTTCTACGAAAGGAAAGATTTCTTCACCGGTTTTGAAACTTTGGGTATGTTTTATTGCTACTTTTGGCTGCGGCAGGGTATTTTTAAAATTTATTTATCTTCAAAAATGGCGGAGGTATGGTTAAACAAATAATCGAAATTTGGTATAAATCGTTTAATCTCATTGGCTAAAACATGACGCTAAATGTTTTCGATCATTTAAAAATGAAAATAGTTTTTTATTGCAAAATGTACCGATTTTTTTCTGAAAACTCAATCCTGTTGTTTCGAAGCGTACCATTTCATCGATTTTCAACATTTCTCACTTTTTATTGGTTCATATTCTGCGTATGAGTGTTAATGAAAGAAAAGTCTTCGTTGGTTTTTTTTTATTATTAGCTCTTTTTTTATTATTAGTCTGACAACATCCACCTCAACCCGTTTAAAAGACTGTCATACCTCCGCCATTTTTAAAGGTCAAGAAAAAATACCATTTTACAGGCAAAAGTAGTAATAAAAAATACCCTAAGTCCCAAAAATGGTGAAGAAAACTTTCCTTAAAAAAAAAATCATGAAAATCGTCAATTTTTTAAAGGTCGAAAAAATAGGCTTTTTGTGGATTTTTTTTCTTCAGAAAAACTACAAAATAAATCGAGATTACAAAAAGGGGTGTTTATCAAACATATCAGTGACATATACAACATTTTTTTTAAGCGATTAATTTCAAAATGGCGGCTGTGCAGCGTTTATCTCAAAACTGCATTTTTTAAGTTGGCGGGAAACACAACCCAGACAATTTTTAACCGATTAACTTGAAATGTTGAATATATCTTGAAAAATACATTTTCTATGGAAGTACGTAGGATTTTTTTATATTGCATAATTCATTTGTTATTAACAATTATCTGACGATTTTTTGGGCAAATTTTTTACTTTCCACTGTAGAAGTGCGCCATTTGGCCAAAAATCAATATATGGAAAAAATCCTACGTACTTCTGTAGCAGTTATTATATGTAATCCAAAAAAATCATTGGCTCATTATAATTCAAAAATTGCAGGTGCTGTTTGTCCGGCCGTGGACCCTGGAAAACGGACACGTCATCGCAAAAATGCTGCACAGCTGCCATTTTGAAATTAATCGCTTCAAAAAAATTATTGTATACGGTCACTGATATGTATGATAAACACCCTTTTTTGTAATCTCGATTTATTTTGTAGTTTTTCTGAAAAAAAAATCCCTAAAAAGCCAATTTTTTCGGTCTCCAGAGTGGCCTAACCCCTTAAGTCAACGTGATCACCGATCAATTGATTATTCAATTATTCTTGGGCGCACGTATCCAAGCGTTTGCGGATTCAAGGTTCAGAATGAATGACATTTGAATTTAGCGAATTACGGAAATAACATCTTGGAATTACGGCACGTCAACTATCGATCATGCGGATTGAATAATACGGCGATAAAAGTAAATCCGATGATATAATTGCAGAAACAATGCGGTCTAAGCGCCGGAGCTCTCGTTGCGCAACTAGCATAAGCCGTCTCGTCAGTAAGGAAAAATGGCTGTCGGCGTTTATGCACCGGGCATGAACCCCTCGACGCACGTTAAGCGAAAGAAAGTTCAAGGATATTACTGCGTCTTGAACCTTTATGGAATGAGGCGAAACTGTACTTCGCGTCGTGAATCATTTTGCAGTAATCCTGCGGCCTTCGCGAAGGACGCGTTTTTTCCAGGGGTCGAAAGTACCGAAGTAAAATACAACGTTTAATTGATACGTGATTTCCATTTTTCATGTAAATTACGAAGGTACGTTACATGGTCAAAAGAGCCATGAGGATGAAGTGAAAGGTGAAAAAAAAAGCGTGAATTAATAGCAAAGATCCAGGCAGGTATAGCGAAATGTCAAGACAGGTTGGCCTGACAAGGCCAACTCCCGACCAATGTGACAAATGATATTTGTCAATGATGTACACGATTATATTTCAGCTAAATTTATAGACGTTCGTCTATTGGGTGAGCTCGACCTGAATGAGATTCTCGACCAAAATGAATAGACCTCCATCTATGAGGGGCTGGGTTGAAATTCCGAACTTTGAATGATCAGAACGCTTAAAACTCCGAAAGAATTTTACACGATAGACCAAAACTCAAAAAAATTGAAAACCGTCAAAAAATTGGGCCATTGTAGTTTTAAAAGTTTCAAAATTTTCAATAAATCGACGAATTTTTTCTAGATTTTTTTATCTATCAAGGGGCCAGTCCACTTTGAAAATTTCAAAAAATCGAAAGCAAGCAAGACTTGAAGAAATTGAAGATAATGAGCAATCAGAAGGGATTTTGTACGGTGCAGGAATTGCCGATTAAGTTTAGGTAAGAGTTTTTCACAGTATAAACTTCCAACGCGTTTTTCTCGAAACAACGTTTCCAAAGTCTAGCTCTTTGTCCTAACTCTAGCAAAACGCGTTTTTTTAACTTTTTTCGTTTTTCATCTGCCATTTTTTATTTTTTGATAAAACTTTATATCCGAAGGTCATTTTGTAGCTGGTGTCATACTGAGTCTGATAGACTTGGATTTTTTGTTTCAGACAAGCCATTGCCGAGTTGTGATAGAGCTTACCTAGCCCACCTATTTTTGAGGCGTCACGTTAAGTTTTTGTACTTAAAAATGAATAAAAAAAGAATTAATTTTTTTATGTAGTTCAAGACTTTATTTATCCAGCCCATCATCTTTTATATTCATATCTTTAATAAAATCCTCAAAAAAAATCGCGAAAATAGCCTTTTTTCGTGACTCCAAAGTGGACTGGCCCCTTAAGAGGCGATTTTACGTTAATTTTGAAATTTGTCTAGCCAATTTTATACGTTCTACATCATACAGTCAACTGTGTAGACTTTCGCCGGCATAATCTTGACGAACCTCGTAATTTCGGAACATTAAAATGAGGAATTTTAAACCGTCGGCGCATTCAAAGTTCGGAATTTAAATCCGGCCCCCGGGTATTGTAAATTTACAGCTGGCTGTAAATGATGTAGAACGTCTAACACTGTCTAGACAAATTTCAAAATTGACGCAAAATCACTTCTTAATAAAAAAAAATCTGGCAACAATTCGTCGATTTTTTGAAAATTTTTAAACTTCCATAGCCGAATTATTTTGACGGTGTTCAGATTTTCGGAGTTTTTGTCCTTCGTGTAAAGCTCTTTCGGAGTTTTGATCCTTTGGGCTAGTATTCTTTCGGAGTTTTAAGCGTAGTGGTCATTCAAAGTTCGGAATTTCAACCCGGCCTAATTTTGAATTTCGGAACATTAAAATTCAGAATTTTAAACCGTCGGAGCATTCGTAGTTCGGAATTTTAATCTTGCCTCTTCTATGAGGTAAGTTCTCGACCATTTTTCATCAAAACAATACTTTATTTACGCAAAATCAAGGTACGTTTTAATCGAGAAAGTAATCTCCGTTTGCTTCCACACATTTCCCCCACCTGTCAAGCAGATTGCGAATTCCTTGGCGCTAAAGTGATGCTGGTTTTCACTCGATAAAGTTGGTGATGGAATTTTTACGTCATCGAACGTTTTGAAGGGGCTATCAGGCAAATGATGATGAACCCGTGCGGAAAATTGATAGAGCATTCCTCATAAAAATAAGGGCCTTTATCATTAAAATAGAGCCTATTTACATAAATTTTAAAAATTTGGCAGTGTATCGTGACCTTATATAAACGGACACATATATGCAGAAACACATACATTTACATACACGTGAGCATATCCATTGACAGGGATAACTTATGGGCACACCATGGTTTACATGAGGCGTCGATCAGGCATCCTTGAAAGCCCTCATTATTCTGCCTTTGATGGCCCTCAGTAGCAAAGTGTGACCGGCCACTAAGAGCCCATGTGAGGCTACCCGATTAGGGCCCCAAAGCCCTAGTTCAATTTCCGCACGGGAAGCGATAGGAACAAGTGAAAATCCGTCTCTGGTACTTTTTGCCGTGTGTGGTTTGGCATTATCATGCAGCAATATGACCGGCATAGTGCTTTGCCTGTGTAAGACCGTTTTGAATGTAGCCCAGTTTTTTCAAACGACTGGAGATGTCTTATTGGGTAAGTCCTAATGTAGTCGCAACTTCTAATGTCCAGCAACCATTTCAAATCCGCGTCTTCAAATTTTTTGGTTGTCCTGCTCCATCGCCATCCTCGAGGTCGAAATTTCCACTCCGGAACCTTTGAAACCACTTCTTCGTGGTACTGATGGATACGACATCGTTCACAAATGTCTGATAAATCATTCTCTCAGCCTCGGAAGTATTTTTTTTTTTTTTTTTTTCAATTCAACCGCGAAAAGTATAGAGTGCCTGATATGCGCGTTATTGCAACTCATTTTGCTCACTATGCTCACGATGTATATTTTGAGGTTATGCTGCTGGTCCGGAAAAATAGTCTACTAAGTTAGTTTTATATGAGACCAGACCTGGAGGGGAATTTTTTTCGGTCAAACATTTAATAATGTTTAACGAGATAATGACAATGTAATGATTTATTATTACTTATTATTAATGTAATAATGAGAACGAAAACAGCACAGCTATTTTTATTCTCAGGCCGAGTACTTATTTGTACATCTCATATTTTTTCTCAAGGGGAGAGATACCTTTAGCGAGGAAGAAATCTACTGATTTTCATGATTGTTTTTTTAAAGGAAACATTTCTTGACCATTTTTGAGACTTAGGTTATGTTTTATTACTACTTTCGGCTGTTACGTGGTATTTTTCAAAAATTAATTAAAAAATGGCAGAGCTATGGCACGGTTTTTTAAACTGCATTATAAAAACTGGCGTGACAAATAGCTAAAAAACGAATCGACCGATTCTGATGAACTTTGGTGAAAATCTTTTCAACCTCATTGTCTGAAATATGACCGTAAATGGTTTCGAAATTTTTTGAAAAGTTATATTCTTATTTGAAAATGTAGCCATTTATTTCTGAAAATTCAATATTTTGTTTCAAAGCGGACCATTTCATCGATTTTCAACATTTCTCACTTTTTCTTGGTCCATATTCTGCGTACGAATGTTGATGAAAGAAAAATCTTCGTTAGTTTTTTTTCAGATGAATCCCGCCGACGCTACGTGTCACGCCGTCTGACGACATCCGCCATAACCCGTTTGGAAGACCATGCCATACTTTCGCCATTTTCAAAGATTAAATAAAAAAAATACAATGTAACAGCCGAATAAATCTTTCCTTAAAAAAAAATCATAAAAATCAGCACTTTTTCTTCACCTAAAGGTGTTTTTCCTCCCTTTAATTTTTGGCATACCGCCAGTCTTAGGGTAATTTTTATTCTCCTCACGATACTTTGTAGATTTTTTCCTCGGCGTTCCAATGACGCCGAAAGCCGGTAGAAAGTAATGAAAATGAGAGGATTCCCCCAGCTTCGTAAGTGGAAAACAAAAGCCACCCAAATCGAAGCGAGGAAGGGAATAAAATTGTCCATTGCACGTGTATTGCTCACATATGATAGACGGAAACATTTCCGTTTTGGAATTCCAGAACTTCGATCGTCATCGATAAGAAGATTATTCGTTGATATCTGCCCAATTAAAAAAATAAAAATATAAATAGAACCTGTTTTAAAAATATTCATTGATCCGCTGTAATGAAGAGCTACGGGCTTGAGATGAGTTCTAAACTCTTCTAGATCGCGTTCAGAGTGTATCTCAAGGTTGACCAGTGTGGACCGGCTCACGACGATCGGGCCACGAAGCTAATACCCCACTAAATATAGTATAGCGCAGACCGACGCGAGTCGGGAATGAAAGCCGTGGGGCATTTACGACCGGTTCGCTTGAACAGTTTCGAGGTAGCTGACCCACATAGATTTAGCGATTTGGTGCCAAGCGAAGATTCGATGGCTCTCAAATGTATTCACACTGTCGAATTCGCGATGCATTCAACATGATTTAATGACTTTTATAAAACATGATTTCAAATAAAAACTGTCGGTCTTAAGGTGGGATTTACAACGATCGAAAAAACGATTAATTTTTTTCTTTCTTTAAACGATAGAACTATATATGTACAATATTTTCCTAAAGTTTCAAAGCGAAATTCGAAAAACTTCAAACGTTACAGCTCGTCAACGCTGTGCCTCACCGCTCGCATTCGGAGCGAGCGTGAACTTCACCGCGTTTTTCTCAAAACTGCACTATCAAAATTGGCGTGCAGGATTATTCAAAAACTTTTGAGCTGATTGACTTGAAACTTGGTAGAAATATTGATAATATTGGTACCTTCTACTCGACGAGAATTGTTTTTGAAAAATTGGGAAAAAAACTACGTTTTTAATCCACATTTTACAGTAATGTTGCGTGAAATGTTGATATTTTTTTGTAAATGCGTGCCATTTTTTTTTAATTTGCATTTTCTTCATTTTATTTACCATCACATAGAAACTATACATGTTCTAACTGAAAAAATGTTTGAACTTTTTTGCAAATCAAAGTCTACGGGAAGCTAGACTGCTCCGTTATTTTGATGATAAAATCATTTTAAAAAAAATGTTGTATACTTAAATATACTATTAAAGTATACCTAAAGTTTAATAATTGTAGAATAATTATTTCTTAGTTTAAAAAATTCCTTAACATTGCTTATTTTTTCCTGTCTAAATGTAGATCCGCCTTGAAGGGCTATACCAGTGTGAACGCTGAAAATTTGGGTGATTTTCAGGATTTTTTTCGAAGAAAAGTACTCGATTAAATGTTTCGGAAAATTGAGAATATATTTGGCTATATTTGACCTATATTACATAATTTTTTCATAGAAAAATATTGAGATCCAAGCGACTTATGCGCTGCCTTCGGAGGCGCCAAAAAAAGTTCCTCCACTGCTGACATGATTCCGGCCGATTGAGTAGTTTGAAACCGAAAAAGGAAAAAATGTCGTTAAACTGGAAGGTATTTTCTGTACAATGACGTAGGATTTTCGAAAAATATCAAAATCTAACAAAATCGCGGAGTTATGAAAAACAAGTCTGTTTTCTTGCCTATGAAATGGTCGTTTTTTCAATGCCAAATCGTCAATTTTCATCCAATCAAAAATATCCTACGTCATTGTAGAGTAAATATATTCAAGAGTACTCAATTCAAATTTCAAGTCAATCGGATAATTGCTCTTTTAGTTACAATGTCAGCAAATTTTAAAAATCTCATTTCATAATCTCGAAAGTATAAAGATCTCATTTCATATTCCTGAAAGTATAAACTGTCGAAAAAGGCAAATAAAAATTGATTTTTTGAAAGTGTCACATTGGTATAGCCCCTTAAATAGTTGCTATTTAACTCAATGTAAAAAAAACAAGCTGAATCTTCGAATTAATCACGTATTTGGGATTTTCGATAAATAATGTTAGCGGCGAGTTTCGATTTGTCAGAAGATCGATGTGAAACTGTCAAAGTAGGGAAACGCTGGCACTGAAGAGAGTTGACCTTCGATGAATTATATTTCGATGGGAAAAAATGGTCGTTGTGGATGGTACTTAAGGGATGCTGCGACGGTAAACAGGTTCCGGTGTTACAGAGAAAAATAAAAGAACGCGAGGACTTTCTCTCCACGTGCGAAGTTCTTGAGAATGGGGCGAGGCCTTGCCACCAACGGACTCGATCTACTTAAACATACTTGAATGTGATACGAAGCATGTTCTCCTCTCGTAATTGTCCACTGGGTCAATCTAGTTCGCGAGAGTTGATCAAACATGCGTCTCATCCTTAAGGAGGAAGATGCCTTTGGGCGAGGTAAAAAATTGCTGGATTTCATGATTTTTTTTAAGAAAGATTTCTTCACCATTTTTTAGACTTATGGTATGTTTTATTACCACTTTTGGCTGTTATATGGTATGGTTTGCATTCATTAAACTGTAAAAATGACGGAATTATGGCACGGTTTTCTAAACTGCATTTTTAAAACTGGCGTGACGTATAACTAAAAAAACTACTCTACTGATTTTTATGGAATGTGGTATAAATCTTTTTAACCTTATTGTCTAAAACATGACTCCAAATGGGTTTGAAAATAAAAGAAAACATATTTTTTTATTGCAAAATATAGGCTTTTTTATTTCAAAATGCAGCCATTTTTGTTCGGAAAATTCAGTCTTTTTGTTGTAAAGGGTACCATTTCAACGGTTTTCAACATTTCTCTCTTTTTCTTGGTTCATATTCTGCGTATAAGTGTTAATAAACGAACAATTTTCATTGGTTCTTTTTCAGATTAATCCCGCCGACGCAACGTGCCACACAGCCTGACATCCGCCACAACCCGTTTAGAAGACCGTGCCATACCTCGGCCATTTTTGTAGATTAATAGAAATTAAAAAACTCGGTCAAGTGCGACTTGGGGCTCGCTCTATTAGGGTTCCGTATGTATGACCAGTTAACTTTTTTTTTAAACTATGTATTTAATTAGGTAATGCTTTTTTTCTGTCTCAGTTTTTAGGTAGTTCTAAACTGAAACCATATGGGGTGATGTGATGATGATCCGCCTGCTATAAGCTAATAATTAAAATATATAAAATTATTGTTATTTAAATATTTACAATACCAAATGACTTATTTTTGAAGTCGGTACAAGCCAATTGCCAATATTGTCACATTTTTCCCAGAAACAGAGGAGGCGAAGAAAAATAAATGACATATACGATATAGTCTTTTTTTAATTTACCATCTAGTTTCTTTCGTGACATCAATCTCTCGTTCTTGGCTGGTACCGACTCCAAAAATAAGCCATTTTTTACTGTAAATTTTAATAACCAATATTTAAATAACAATCATTTCATCTATTTTCATGATAAATTTATTGTATTATGTTTACAATCAATTATTATACATACTCCATTATGAATTGGCGTTTTCAGTATTTGTTGTTTGAATACAGTATATGGCACATAATATACAGAAATTCCAAATTTATAACTAGTTTAGTTTTGGAGGTAGACCGCGTAACGAAAATGGTAAAAAACTGACAACTTTGACCCCCATTTCTTTATTTAACATTTGACCCATTTCTTTATTTAAAAAAATTAAAATCCAAAAAAACATATTTGCACTCGACTAAATGAGCTTTAAAAAATTACACCCCACATGCTAGGGTAAGAATTTTTTTCTGCTCCTTTTTCATGTATGGGAACATCATGAAAAAATAATTTAATTAAATTTCTAATTCAATATTTGATTTTGGGTCGACCTTCTACACAAAATATCAACATTTCAGGTCAATTTCATTTAGTTTTTTATTTATTTTTAAAATGATTTTTTTTAAATTAAATTCGAAATTAAGAACAATTTTAAGTAAAAATAAAATTTTTAAATTAAATTTTATGTGTACGAGCTAAATACCCGTGACATACGGACGGGCCGACAGCAGAGTGACAGCAATAAAACAATAGAATAATAAATAAAATAAAATAAAATATAAATGAATATAAAAAATAGAAAATAAAACATAAAGCAATAAAAAATACGTTAAGTTTCCAAAATAAAGAAATTTTTCTTCTAAAAAAAAATCATGAAAATCAACAATTTTTTCCTCGCCCCAAGGTATGTCCCCCCTTAAATGGAACTCCAACATCATACTCTTCTACTATTGAATTGTCGGACTGAAAAAGTTCCGACGGTTCTCGTCTCCAACGAGTTCGATGCGGCATTCGTGTTGGGCGCTTTCGTGAATACTGAAAATTTCGGTTCCGATACATCCATTGACGTCAATTCATACAAATCTTCGTGCGTTTCATTGCTCTGATTTAAAAATTATACAGCCAGGGCACAAAAAAACTCATAATTTTTTGGCTGATCCTGAGGATATTTTTGTGACGAAACAATTAATTACTTGCGGAATTAAATTCACCACATTTCGAGACGTAGTCGGTCGAGATCGTGCACTCAAGGAGAACGATGAAGATGGGTTAAGTTGGAGAGCAAGGTAACGAGAGTTGGAGCCTCTCACGCGACGAAAATAATTAATTCATCAACTCCGCGAATTCAAGCGGCGGACTGAAATGGAGTAAACGTTCACGCCATGATGCATCGTCTATAACGAGACATATATGACTTACCACGCAGTCACGAATCTTCGATAAAACCATAATAACAAAATGTTACATTCGATATGGAAAAATCGAGGAAAAATATCGGGAAAAAAAACGTGTGGCAATATTATTTTCAGGGCATATATTTACCTTTAGCCACTGAAAAACTAACAATAGAAACGAGAAATGACATACTTAGAGGAACGATAAAAAAGAAGTTTGATGATTTAATTGATAATAACGTATATTGCTTACCTTACTATAAACTCATTCTTTCCTCTACTAATCTTTCTTACTAGAATTAAATTGTGTTAAAATAAATTTTAAAAAACGATAAATAAAAAATTGTTTAAATTTGTTCAATTTGAGTTTCGCAATGTTTATTTTTCTTTTCTTCCGATCAACCATTATCAAGGCACGTACGTAATAAAGTCGAGGCGGATTAAGAGAAGTCAGAAAATAGGAGATAACGAATGCAGTGGTTCCATGAGAAGGGAGCACGTAACGCGATGAATAAACAATTTCGCGAATCACGATAACGAACTCTCTCTCGGTCGTTCCCCCCCCCCCCCCCCCCCCGTGTATTCGTCCGTACTCAAGCGATTTTAATCAGCCTGTCAAGATAACAGAGACCATCAATTACAATTGTAATTAAATTCGTCGTACACAAAAATTATTTTGTGCAATTAAAATTTGTATTTAAAACACATATTCTGTAAATACGCCAGCCATTTATGAGTTGGTAAATTTTCAGAGATTTTCAAGTACTACGAAACTGAGTTGCCACTTCGTAAATAAATGTTTGCAATGTGAATCGCGAACTAAAAACAAAATTGGTATTGGTGAGTGTTCCGAATATTATATTTTTAGCGTTCTCTGCGACATATTACGGCCATCAATTATTTTTCAGTTAACGGGATGGTATGCCGGTTATGCCGGAGGCATTGCCTTCTGACTCCTGGAAGTTACGTGAATGAGAGACGACAAAGGACCGGCACTGTAGACACAGAAAGTCCATAGTGCCAGCCCCTCGTCCTACGTCATTCAGTCAACTTTCATATTTACGACTTCAGCTGTCACGATACGGGCAACTTTCCTGTGTATGAATTAAACACGAAAGAAATATCAACCACTTGTTTTTTTACTACTTTTTTCGGTGGGCGTAGCTTAGACGGATCTTTTTGTAAGCGAACGTAAGTTTTTTCAACAAACTTGAATGGGTTATTCTTTACATTTAATAAGATCAAGAAAATTCGCAAAGCTATATTTGAAAAAACTTTCGAATAGCCGTTACCTTGATGGAGCTGAATTTTTTTATGAGTTTTTACCTGAAAGGATTTTTGGCGCATTGCAATAGTTTTGGCAATATCGATTTTTTAATATTAACAAATTGAGAGGCTATACCATTGCGACACTTAAAAAAAATCGTTTTTTTTCGACAGTTTATACTTTCAAGAATATCCTGTAAAAATTTCAAGGCCGTATCTCTAATCATTGTATCTTGCAAAAATCGATCATTAAATCTTCAAACGCGTTTTTCTCGAAATGAGATTTTTCAAATTTGCTGACATTGTAACTCAAAGAGCAATTATCCGATTGATTTGAAATTTGAACTGATTACTCTTGAATATATTTACTCTAAAATGACGTAGGATATTTTTGATTGGATGAAAATTGACGATTTGGCATTGAAAAAAAAACGACCATTTTATAGGCAAGAAAACAGACTTTTTTTCATAACTACGCCATTTTGTTAGATTTTGATATTTTTCGAAAATTCTACGTCATTGTACAGAAAATACCTTCCAGCTAAACGACTTTTTTTCATTTTTCGGTTTCAGCTACTCAATCGGCCGGAATCATGTCAGCAGTGGAGGAACTTTTTTTGGCGCCTCCGAAGGCAGCGCATAAGTCGCTTGGATCTCAATATTTTTCTATGAAAAAAATATGTAATATTGGTCAAATATAGCCAAATATATTCTTAATTTTTCGAAAGATTTAATTGAGTACTTTTCTTCCAAAAAATTCCCGAAAATCACGCAAATTTTCGGCGTTTACACTGGTATAGCCCCTTAACGCGCGGGTATATCCATATCGCTATTGTTATCCCTACTTTATCGACATGACCGACCCAACAGACCCACAAATCCCAAACAATCACGACCGAGCCTAAACAATTCCAAATTCAAACACACACAACCGAGCCCAAACAAACCCTACAAACATAACTACGCCTGAACAATCCCAAACAAAGCCTACAAACGCAAAAAAAAACTCAACCTAGCCGAAACACTCCCAAACAATACCAAATAAATACCACCAAGCCCACACGACCCCAAAAAAACGGAAACAAACACAACCAAATCCTGCAAAACTCGACAAACCAAAACAAACAGACACACGACACAAACGACGAACGTATCTGATCAGGTCGATAAAGTAGGAATCGCAGTTGCACGCGTTAATTCATCAATTCTCAAAATTCCATATTTCGAAAACTATTACGATGCGCCAAAAATCCATCTAGGCAGTGACTCAATTATCAAAAAAAATTTGTACAAAATTTCAGCCGAATCGGAGGTAAGAACTCTAAATTTCTTTTTCAATATTTTTAATTCCTGCTTTTAATGAATTTTTTTATAAAATAGTGAAGCAGAAATTGAAAGAAGGATAAGAAAATGTAGGGCTGTACTTCCGAATAGCGAATTTCCATAGAGGAATTTTTACTATGAAACCATGCGTGTCAACAAATTTCTGGCGGTCTTGAACACTATATTTTTATTTTATTTTCTTGCGCTTTTACAGTCAAAGTTACCGCACGAAAAGGTATATTTGTGCAAGGAACTTAATGAAGTCTACACCTAGCGTTCCACGCGTCCCTTTGTGGGGTTCAATTTCCTTTTTACTTTCATTCTCTGCCACGTTTCAGCTTCCGCCTCAGCCAACACCGCCTTTCAATACTTCACAAGCAATTACTCGTATAAGCTGCGCGTGAGGGACAATTATAAAAAATTGTTACGCACGGTGATCATCATTTTGCAGCACCGCAATTATAAAATATCACCATTCGAAAATATTTATTATTCCAATCCGTGAAAGTAACTTTTGTCGTGAAAATCTATGTGGTAAAGACATCCACCCTATCATTCAAATTTATAAACGCGATAACATTTAAATATTAAAAATGTTGGTTAAAAATATTTAAAATGTTTACACCCGAACTATTTCCCATCAGAAATATTTGAAATCAAAGTTGTTCCAAATAATATTTGTGATAAAATAAATTTTCAATAACCGGAAAGTTGCACGTCTCCCAAATGTTTCAACGGGGAAGAAAATATGACTGTCGTTGTTTTCTTTTTCTCGGTAAATTGAGACTAATTTTTTTTTATCCGATGTTTTTACTCGCTTACCGGCAATAATTGTTTTCTTTGTTTTTTTCATTAGCAAGCTCGCTTGTTGTCACATGTTCGTTTAATTTCTAGTCATACTGACGAGGCTCACACGTAAAGCAATCGCTCGTTGTTTGACAATGTGGACAAACGTTGGTACAGAGCTACGTTGGATGAAGATTTACAGAAACCGAGCAAACATTCGAGGCGAAACTCTTGTCGACTCTACCGTAAAAAATGCGACGGGCAAATAGTCGAGAGAAAACTTCTTTCGCATTTTTAAATGCAGCGTTCTTTTGCCTGCAACGAGGATTATTTGAGCCCGGAATAATAACAAAATAAAAATCTAAGAAGTGCTGCAGTTATTTTGACGCTCAAAATAAAATAAAGAAACATTTAAATATGTCAAATTTAAAAAAAATCGGTATCAAATGCATTCTGGTAAACTGACATTGAGATTGTTAACATATAGAAAAAAATTTAGACCTGTTTAGATACGAAAATAATAATGTGAAAAGGTGACGTTTTTTTTAATTTAGGTATTTAAGTTTCTATTGTCTAATAATAAAAATTCTCATTGTAATTTGTCTTCGACTCGCGATGGTATCAAAAAACTCGAGGCACTGCAATACGTAGAAAAAAAACTTTTGCTACGTATTTATAACGATAGCTCATCAATTATTTGAAAATTCAATGCCCAAATTTTACGATTCAATATCACAATTTTTTGTATACCCTTAATTGCGATGATAATTTTGTCGGGGAATCTGTGGCCAATTATTTAACAGAATTTATAAAGTATACTCGTCTAATCTAATTTTTATCACTTGTGATCAATAGCCATAATTCTGCTACCAATTTTTCAATGCGCCGATTATTCCGTCTTCTAATTATTAAGCTCAGGAATTTTTCGTACTGTCCACTTCAATTCGTGAATACTTGGCATTCGTAATCAAATTCGCACCAACGACAAAAAAAATCGCAGCGCGAAAATATCGAGAAGTGAGTAAACGCATGTCTGTCCAACACAAAAAATATGGGATCGTATACGGAACGCGAAATTGGATTTTTCCACATTTTTTCGTCGTTGTTTTTCCGGTGAATAAAAATACTTTCGCCTCTTGTTTTTTTTTAGAGCTATTCTCTCTCATCTATCCTCCAATCCGTTTTATTTAACGGGAGAGCTTGATCCATACGTTAAATGTTAGCAGCGAATGTATTTCTTGCTCCTAATTTTTTTTTAATTGCACTTTATTCGTTTTTTTTTAGAAATACCGGAGGCGATACAAAAAAAGAAAACATGAAGGCCGAAATTGATCGCCCAATTCGAGGAGCTGAACAACAAAGCACTCGAGTTCTACACGCGAAACGTAGGAATCAAGGATTCCCACGTTGTGCAGGTCCAGGATTGTTTCAACTCCCCTGTACTATTGGTGGAAAGGGCTTATCGGGAATAAAGTACTGGCGTATACTATTTTTCACAGCAGAGATATCGATCGCCGAATTACATTGCCGGACTCGACGTTAAAAAGGATTCTCAAAAACGCTAAACAACTCGTTGAGATGCGATAATTTATCGTTTGAATTGACACGTTATTTACGACTTAACGGAAGATCTTACCTTTTTTTGTTTTTCATATACATTTAGTATTTAAGGGGGATTTTTATTTTTTGCATTTTTCCACTCTATTCCATCATCGAATTGATATTTAAGGGGGATTTTTATTTTTTGCATTTTTCCACTCTATTCCATCATCGAATTGATATCCAATTGCTGGTGAAGTCGATTTTCACTTTAGCGACTCAGTCAGTAGAGCGCTTCAAAGTAGAAGCGCTCGGTGCGCGCGCTCTAGTACGGCTACCCGCTGCGCGTCCCTGGAAGGTGTTGGAAACAGCTTTTTTGAATTTATACCTGAGTATACACCAGGGTTGGGCATATTCGCGTTTTTTAAAATTCTAGAATAATAAAGAAACTTATTCAAAATTCGTTCTGAAAATGAATAGAGAATCCCACTGGCTTCAGTATTCATTCCGAAAATGAATAATGAATCCTACTGAATTCAGTATTCGTTCCGAAAATGAATAATGAATCCTACTGGATTCAGTATTCATTTCAAAATGAATAATGAATCCTACTGGATTCAGTATTCATTTCAAAATGAATAATGAATCCTACTGGATTCAGTATTCATTTCAAAATGAATAATGAATCCTACTGGATTCAGGATTCATTTCAAAATGAATAATGAATCCAACTGAATTCAGTATTCATTCCAACATAAGTAATGAATCCAACTCGATTCAGTATTCATTTCGTATTCGGATATCATCAAATTGAATAATCTGAAAAAGTGGACAATGGAAATGCGGCAAATATAATGTCCCATTGCTACTCCCATTTCTTCAGTTACTAGATACTAAGAGCGTGATTTCCCTTGGGTAAATATAATGTAATAGGACGATAATGTTTCAATAGTATAAGCATGTTTTTTGTAAATTTTTCCAGATTATTCACTTCGATGATATCCGAATACGGAATGAATACTGAATCCAATTCGATTCATTACTTATGTTGAAATGAATACTGTATTCAGTTGGATTCGGGATTCATTTTGGAATGAATACTGAATCCAGTAGGATTCATTATGCATTTTCGGAACGAATACTGAATTCAACTGGATTCATTATTTATTCTCAGAACGAGTACTGAATCGAGGTTGATTAATTATCGAATTAAAAATTAATATCCGTCTGTCATGTATTTGGTATTATTTTCCTACTCGAATACTAAAAGTATTCGAGTATGCCCATCTCTGTATAGTACAGTACAGTCAGAGATGGGAATACTCGATTACTTTTAGTATTCGAGTAGGAAAATAATACCGAATACATGTCAGATGGATATTAATTTGTTTTCGATAATGAATCCACCTCGATTCAGTATTCGCTCCGAAAATGAATAATGAATCCTACTGGATTCAGTATTCATTCCAAAATGAATCCTGATTCCAACTGAATACAGTATTCATTTTAACATAAGTAATTAATCGAATTCGATTCAGTACTCATTCCGTATTCGGATATCATCGAATTGAATAATCTGGAAAAATTGATAGAAAACATGTTTATTCTATTGAAACACTATCGTCCTATTACATTATATTTACCCAAGAGAAATCGCGCTCTCAGTATCTAGTAACTGAAGAAATGGGGGTAGAAATGGGACATTAGATTCGTCGCATTTCCATTGTCCATTTTTTCAGATTATTCAATTTGATGATATCCGAATACGAAATGAATACTGAATCGTGTTGGATTCATTACTTATGATGAAATGAATACTGAATTTAGTTGGATTCATCATTCATTTTGAAATGAATACTGAATCCAGTAGGATTCATTATTCATTTTGAAATGAATACTGAATCCAGTGGGATTCATTATTTATTTTGAAATGTATACTGAATTCAGTAGGATTCATTGTTCATTTTGAAATAAATACTGAATCCAGTAGGATTCATTATTCATTTTCGGAATGAATACTGAATCCAATGGCATTCTTTATCCATTTTCGGAACGAATTTTGAATAAGTTTGTTTATTATTCTAGAAGTTTTTGTCGAAACTACTTTTTCACCGGACGTTGGTGATTTCGGAAAAACGGCTAAAATTTGCACTGCATATTCAGCATATGTATGGCCATCGCCCGAAGTAGAATAATTAAAAAATATTAATTTAAGCTCATACTTTCTCCCGTATTGTGACAAAAAAAAACGTGTTTTTTTAAACACTTTTGCAAAAAACGACTCCATTGTGTTATTTTGCAATATAAAATGATAAATCTAGTTCAGGCGATAGCGACACTCATACGGATTAAGAATCTTTTTGAATGTCTTGTTTCCGATTACCTGGAGAGCGCAAATCATCAACGCCAGCAACAAACTTTTTTTTCACGCCTTCACATGATTATGAATTGTTAAATAAATATCCATTCATATGCAACGAAAAAATTGTTTTTTATTCAGTAAGAAAGTTTATACCGATACATGCAACAGTTTTCAATAAAAAATAAATAAAAGTGATTGAAAATAGCTTATTTTTTGGGCCGTCACAGTAGAATAGCCCCTCAACGAAATGAATTATTTTTTATTTCTCAAATATTGTTAATAACGGAATTGGGAATGTACTCCCGATCTCCTAAAGCCCTCATGATTTTCGTTAAGATATTTTAAGCATCTTGAAAGTATTATTTTGCAGTCACTTACAGAAAAGTTTACCAGAGCAATTATTCTACAAGTGTGCACACGAATTATCTGCAAGGATCGCATTTTTCAAAAAGAAAAATATGATTTCGGTGTATTTTCGTTCGCCTGCAATTACGGATTCGTTCTGTTCTCGTCGAACCTACGATTGTTTTGCACGTGTCTCCATCCGCCGAATCAAACAGTACGACTGAGATATTGTTCCAATTTCGTCATTCCAAATTGGACGATGTTATCGTGCGGGTGTGCGGTCGACGTTACGATTTGTCACAGGATTCATTCGCTTGATTTGTTTTTCTGCTCCCTCGATTAAATTCTCAGCCCAGAGGCAAGAGGAGCCTCTCATTTTCAAATAGGCATGAGAGCTCGTTGGATGGCGATCGATCAAATAATTGTTACGTCATTTTGTACCATATTTATTTCACAAACCCGAATATTTAACAATCAGCTGATTTTCATCTACAACGAAGTGAAAATACATCTCGGTATACTGTTAAAATTCCAAGCCAAGTTACCGAACTTTCGACAAAAAAATACGAGTTTAAAATTCGTCTCATTTATACGGCACTTTATGGAGATGACATGCAGGCCACATTTCTATCTAATAATTTATACATCAAATAGCTATAGATATGTGATATAAACTGCTCTACGCGTGTAAAAAATTCTAAACATTCTGTACGGCAATAAAAGCAAAGCGTTGCCGAATATTTAAAAATATATATATATTAACGATGAAACTTGAAAAAATGTGACTAGCAGACGAATTTTCGTTGCCGCGATTTTTCAGAGCAAATGTAACAATGTCCAAATATACTTAATTTACGTGATTTCTTTATTCCGGTTTATCGTTGCGAATAGTAATTTTTTGTGATTTATTTTTTATTAAGCACCACTGTAATTTACCGAACCCAAACAAACCCAATTTTTTTCTAATGCAAAGCGATGGAACGTCCACTATGGAACAAATGAAAAAAAAAATTAAATTAAGGCGTGACACGCCTTTCTTTGAGGGGTCGTTTTCCGTCTCAAAAAGTTTTTCCGCAGATAAAAACAATATGTGTCCAATGGTTTTCAATGCTTTACCACATGTATGAGTTTCAACTAAATCGAAGTGTTCCTTCTTAGAAGGGCCCTGCTTATGCTACCATAAAATACAGCTCTCCGCGAAAGGAATACTTTAACATTTTTATTTTATCCACTCCTTGATGCTAAGTAATTTATTCAAGTAAATATAATTCAAGATTCGATGGTCCATACTTTAAGGCCTTATGCTACTCTAGAGGCTGAAACAATAGGCTTGTGGGTTTTTTTTTTTCAGAACAACTACAAAATAAATCGACATTACAAAAAAGGATGTTTATCATACATATCAGTGAATGTATAAAATAATTTTTTTGAAGTGATTAATTTCAAAATGGTGGCTGTGCAGCGTTTATCCCAAAACTGAATTTTTGAGTTGGCCGGAAACACAATTCAGACAATTTTCAACCGATTCACTTGAAATGTTAAATATATCTTGAAAAATACATTGTCTATGGAAGTACGTAGGATTTTTTTTTATATTGCATAGTTCATTTGTTATTAATTATTAATTATATGACCATTTTTTTATTAGTTATTAATTATACCATTTTACCATTATACCATTTATACCATTTTATTATACCATTATACCATTTTATTAGTTATTAATTATACCATGACCATTTTGTTATTAGTTATTAATTATATGACCATTTTTTTAGACAATGAAAAATTTGCCTAAAAAATCGTCAGATAATTGTTAATAACAAATGAACTATGCAATATAAAAAAAATCCTACCTACTTCCATAAAAAAATTATTTTTCAAGATTATTGTTTTTTTTTAAATTCAGTTTTTAGATAAACGCTGCACAGCCGCCATTTTGAAATTAATCGCTTCAAAAAAATTATTGTATACAGTCACTGATTTGTATGATAAACACCTTTTTTGTAATTTCGATTTGTTTCGTAGTTTTGCTGAAAAAAAAATCCCCAAAAAGCCTGTTTTTTCGGCCGTTAGAGTGGCCGAACCCCTTAAGCAATTTCGATCTCGATTTATTATCTCCAGGGTCCGAGTAGGGAGATAGCGTTGGGAAGGGTTAGAAAGGCAAGACAAGCATGCGACCCCTTTCGAGCTTTTTATCATTTATTGGGTGTAACCTTTTCCATCTCTGACGCGGGTCAGACATGGCAAAGGTCGGTATCTATTTTGGTAACTTATTCCATTTTTTCTTGCCCTATAATCCCCGAAGCGTCGTTAAGCTCCATATAGAACGGTAACGTATCGACGACACTATGAATAATCGAAGCCGTGCATTTTTGGCACAGCGGAACGCATGGAATGTCAGGCAACCGTGCAGATCGATTTACCTGAGTTCGAGCATCGAAAATTCAGTCATGTGTTCAGGGAGCTTGCGAGAGTTTGCACTACGAGACTTCGAGACCGAAAGCTCGCTTCGCCGATTGAGCCGAGAGAGGTCGAGAGATGTTGATGCACGCTTCCTTTCACCCTTGTTATCGCGTTAACTGCGATCAAGCGTGATTTTCCATTGCACTACACATATTCATAACTTCGCCCTCGAACAGCCCCCCGCCCCCACCCCGCTTTTGACGTCACCCCCTTTCCATTTTCCGTCATTAAATCACGCGGTTTCTGCTCGTCTTCTTCAATGTAACAAAGTTCCCTAATGAAAGTATAGTGTAACAAAGAACAATGTTTTTGAACATTGTATCGGTTTTCTAATTAAATTGCTTTTTTAATCATGTTTTCCACTAGTAGTCTACACGGTGGGCGACAATTTAGGAAAAATAAGCTTCTCAACTCTCGAGTGTAAATGAATGGTTTTCATACGAAAAAAATTGATGTTCATATAAAAATAAAGCGTTGCTTCTGGAGATTTCAGCCATTATTGGCAACTGCTTTTTTATTGGCTACAAGAAAACAGTAATCGTTACCAATTTTAATTGTCCATTTCGAATTAATCGTCAAAATGAGAGTACTTTTTAAAACGATGGTTTCAAGGGCTTACACCTACTTGCAAATTTTTGAAAATATCGACTTTTGGTTGTCGCTGAATTGTCAATTTATAACATGTCGAAAATATTCTCTGAAAAGTTCCGCGAATCGGCGAACTTTCAATGTGTTCTTCTCCAATGGACTTTTTTAAATATCGGTTACCACAATATATAGAAAATTGCGCTGATTGTCTTCGAATTTTACAAGCTTCTTCTACATTTCAAAAAGCAGTGCTTTCTTTGCATTTCTTTTTTCGAAGCAAAGTTTTTTGTTTTTCGATGAAAATACAGGGCTTTTTCGCCAAAAATCGATGCTTTCACTTTGGACTGTAGCCATTTTTATTCAAAAATTAATATTTTATTAAATCCTTCGTCCAAACTCTCGATAATTGCATGTAAGAACTAAATGCGTTTGTTAGGGTTCTGAAGCCAAAGAGCAAAACGGAATCCTATTAACGTCACTCTGCTATCTGTCCGTCTGTATGTCACGGGTCTTTAGCTCATAAACGGAATGAGTTACAGACCTGAAAGTTGCATATTTTATGTACAATTTGACCCAAAACCAAATATTGAATTAGAAATTCAATTAAATGATTTTTCACGCGAGTTCCTTACATAAAAAGGGACCAAATTTTTTTTTCCGACCTTTCCATGCGGGGTGTCTTTTTTTAAAGCTCACTGAGTAGAATACAAAGATATTTTTTTCTTTTTATCTTAAAAAATAAACAAACGGTCGGCCGTCAAGCTGTCAGTTTTAGACCATTTTTGTTACGGGGTATATCTCAAAAACTAAACTAGTGAGGAATTTGGAATTTCTGTATATTATGTACCATATACTGCATTCAAACAATAAATACTGAAAACGCCGCTTTATAATGTTGTATATATAATAATGTATTGTCTACATGATACGATAAATTTATGATTAAAATATATGAAATTATTGTTATTTAAATATTTACACTACCAAATGACTTATTTTTTAAGTCGGTACCAGCTAAGAACGAGAGATTGACATCAAGGAAGAAACGATATTGCCAATTGAAAAAAGACTGTAGATTGTATATTTCATTTATTTTTCTTCGCGTCCTCTTTTTCTGCAAAAAATGTGACAATATTGCCAATTGGCTGGTACCGACTCCAAAAATAAGTCATTTGGTATTGTAAATATTTAAATAAGAATAATTTCATATACTTTCATTATTAGCTTACAGCAGGAGTATACAAAGCTTTCTCTAGCTATCATCACCCCATATGGTTTCAGTTTAGTACCACCTAAGAACTAAGACATAAAAAAGCATTACCTCATTGAGTATCTAGTTAAAAAAAAGTTTATTGGTCATATGTACGGAGCCTTAATAGAGCGGAGCCCGACTCGCACTTGGCCGAGTTTTTTTATACTTCGGATGATTTATTGGCGAGCAGTCGTGATCACCGCGAAATACGTTTTTCAAATAGCGGTCTGCACAAACATTGTATCTACCGCATTTATAAATATTTTTTAATACAAATATTTTTTCAAAATGCTTAAAGTCATACTCTTCAATTTGAAAGAAATTTTTTTGTACTGGTCACCTTTTTCCAGAACAAATCATGAAAAATCCTTGCACGAAAAATTGCAATATTCAATTCACACACAGAGTGCGTGTCAACTCAATTATTCAAGCTTCCGTTTTCTCACGCAACTTTTTTGTTCCCTTGAATATGGAAGAATAAATAAATGGATTAAATATGCAAATACGAATAAACCCAACGACACTTGTAGATCCATCACGACTTTAAGCACGGTTAGATATTCCTCCCCTACGATGATAACGCGGTTCTATACTTCGCTTCGCGTTTTATATTATCGATTCGCATCGACAGGGTTTTCTGTTCGTTTTCCTCGTACCTTGTATACACCGCCTCAACGATTCGCTTTGACTTCGATAAAAAAAATACAGCATATTTTTTTAATTTTTTTATTACCAGCAAGAAGATTAATCCGCGTTCTGCTTTTGTCGCTGTCCTCGAAACCCTCGAGATCATCCTCGTAGTCGTCGTATTCGTACCTGCGTTCGCGTCTCTCGTTTCTCTCCCTATCGTCCCTGTCTTCTTGCTCCAGCGAGTGCAACGATGGTACATCACTATTCGGCGTCGCTTGGCGGCTCTTTGAGCGCTGATTCTGTTGTGCCAAACTGAAGATAACCGAGGGAGGTGGGGGAGTCGATATTTGCGTGCTACCTTGAAGACGACGCTGCAGATACCTCGCCAGCAATGCCTGAACTGCGTCGCTATCGGCACTGCCTAGAAAAAAAAAGCGAAAAGAAGATTCGACGAATTCATAAGAACGTTCGCAAATGACAATATTTCGTTTTTTTTTCTCTCAGGAGAGGGTTGAGGGCTTAGGAATATTTCCATTTTGGGAAATGACACTTTATCGTCCAATTGGGGTTTTTCGTGAAAGTTGAGCTTTTCGTGAATTTTGAGCTTTTTGTGAATTTTGAGCTTTTCGCGAATTTTGAGCTTTTTGTGAATTTTGAGCTTTTCGCGAATTTTGAGCTTTTTGTGAATTTTGAGTTTTTCGCGAATTTTGAGCTTTTCGTGAATTTTGAGCTTTTCGTGGATTTTGAGCTTTTCGTGGATTTTGGGCTTTTCTTGGATTTTGAGCTTTTCGGGAATTTTGAGCTCTTCGTGTATTTTGAGCTTTTCAAGGCCAAACGTCACGCGGGAATTTATTTTGCAACTCGAGTTTCATACCTCGACGTTTTTTTTTCTTCTCGGCATTTGTGAAATAAAAAATGAGAACGAAAGGAAGATTTGAAGGTAGAGAGGATGAGGGAGCTTTTTTGACGTACAGGATTTATCGTGGAAACGAGAAAACATTGTCACTCGTTGACGCATGAATCTCGCCTTTCTTCTTTCGCATATCCTGAGCTCCCGCCCCCCTTCTGTTGACCAACTTTCTGTAGAATCTTCACATTAATGAAGCCTACTGGCATGGTACTTAACTTTTTCTCTACTCTTAACGCGCTACATCTACTTAGGTGGGTCAAAAAATGGCATTTTCCAATAATTTTTTTGTCGATCTTTTAGCTATACTTATTCCCTGGAAAATTCCTTGAAATGTTTCTAAAATTGAATGCGCTACAGCTTCTACCATTCGGCCGGGCGAACGATAGCAGCAAAATACTTCAAACTTTAAACGCGCTGTTCTTAAAACACTGTTTTCAAAGTCGGTGGACATGATATCTCGAGAACCACTTGGTGGATCGTTTCTAAATTTACAGAAGCTATGAGGAGAAATATTTAAAGGCCATTGACGATCTCGCTTTTCAAAAATCGTTCTTCATTTTTCAATAATTACGTAAAAATGACGAGTTTTTTAAATAGATTTTGTATGCGCGAGTTTCTATTCGTCACCACGCTGTTTAAAAAAATTAATTAAAAAATCGACGATCGTCAACGACTCCTATTCATAGTTGACTTGAATAACCCGTTCAGCTTTTAGATTTTAGATGGACCATTTAAGCTGGAACGTGTCCACCGCCAAACGTCGCGCAAAAATTTCATAATTTGGTGGCGATAATGTTTTTGTTGTTTTTCCGTATTTTTTGTAATTTTTTTAAGGCGCTCAATATATGCACTTGTGTTAAAAGAATGTTAATTTGTTAAACCTTCGTGTTAAATGTATGTATTTGTGTTGAAAATTAAAATATTTATTTTAAAAAAATTATTTTTTTCCCACCTTTTCCACCGAATCAAAGTTATGCGAATTTATCGAGCTATGTCGGTAAAATAAAATAATCTTCTTTGCCTACGTGAGCTCTAAGACAGCCGATAATTGAAATTAAGCGAGCTTGGAATTTCTTGAATCGATCTCCAAGTGTTCCAAAGGAGATTCGAAACTTGGTGAAGAAGGTGCGCCGTGCTTGTAACGATATACGACCTCGCCAATGTTGATAGTAATTGTTTTTCGTAACAACCATTTTTTCTCATGTACTAAATCATAATTTATTGACACCTTTTTCACTATTCTCAAGTATATGGTAGCTATTGGATTTGCCCAGAGGGCTGTAATTGAAGTGGCGTGGTGAACAATATTCCATAACGTTCTGCGCATGAAGCCTCGAGTGTTCCCTTTGCACGAAGAGTAAAGCTGTCCAACATGACGAGCATGCTTCACGTCATAGACAAACGTTTGTGTATTCCGTATATATATATACGCACACACACGGCCAAGCATGTATGCATATATGCACGCCCACAATATAAATAGGACTCCCTCTAGTAGCCTCGATTAAATGTGCATGGCCATTGGGTCTGAAAATTCGAGAAGTTTCGAGGGTTATCAATGTCCTGGTTGAGCGTCAACTCCAGCACAGCGGTGCCGATCACTCCTTACCGGCAATTCGACACACGCCTGATGTCAAGCCCGATCAGGCGAGCACTCGACACCGAAGTTTCTGGACACCATTCCACTCCACACTCATCCTCTGGCTTCCATCTACATACCCAGAGTACACGAGCCTAAATTGCGTGTCGTTCAGAATTTATTCGCTCCGAAAAATAATAAGTAGATTTATGAATGAACTTGTGGAATTTTATAGTGCTGGAACAAACTTTCAGTTCTGTAGAATATTCGCGAAGGCCTGAGGCCACAGTAACGAGTATAAAATCATGTGCGAATTTAACATTTTTTTCTTATAAAAAAGTAATTCACTCATAAAATTAATTACACATCTATTTAATATGAATATCAAGCTGTTAGGAATTTTTTTTTCCGATGTACAAAATGCCAACTACTTGAAAGTTCTCGAAACAGCTTTTTTCCAATTGGCGTGACAAATAACTTCAACAATTTTCACTCAATTTACTTTAAATTTAAAAGTTATTTTCCTAATTGCATTTTACAGAGAAATACGTACGGAATTTCTCATTAATCGAAAACTTTTCGTTTTATGAGCAGTTTATGAGCAGTTGTAACGAAAATTCATTTCTTAAGTTCAAATACATACATCTTTTGAATAAAACAATATTTTTTTAATTCCGTCCGTACTTCTCTACGGTTTCTAATGTAGATTGACGGGAATTTTTGTTTTTTGTTCTAGAAAAAAAATTGTGGATGCTAAATGTCACGCCGCGGAGCGCCTTAAAAAAGATAACAAAAGAAAATATTAGTAGTCCGCCGTTTTGTACATAAAAAAATTCTAACAGCTTGATATTTATACTAAACAGATGTGTAATTAATTTTATGAGTGAATCACTTTTTCATACGAAAAAATTTGTTAAAATCGCACATGATTTTATAGCCGTTACTGTGGCCTAAGGACTTAAATTGTTTTTCAATATTACGGAGAGCCATGTTTGAAAATGAAGTGCAAGCAGGGAGTGATGGGAAAGGGTGCAATTGGCAAGGGTAATACGTAAGAAACATCAAGGGTGTACGTCGGAACTCTGGAAAAAATAGCAATATCAGGGTAACGTACTATTAAGGGGCTACATCTACCTGGGTGGGTAAAAAAATTGCTTTTTCCAAAAATATTTTTATTCCGTAGTATCACTTTTCAGTTATAGTCCCTGAAAAATTCATTGAAAAATTTCTGAAATTAAATGAGCTACTTTTAAGAGTCGTGTACCATCACCGTACTTAAAACTTTAAACGCGTTTTTCTCCAAACACTGTTTTCAAAGTCGGTGGACATGATATCTCGGGAACCACTCCATGGATTGTTTCCAAATTTACAGGAGAATCGATGAGAAACATTTAAAGGTCGCTGACGATCTCACTTTTTTAAAATCGATCTCCATTTTTTAATAGTTACGTAAAAATGATGACTTTTTTAATAGATTTTGTATGCTCGAGTTTCAATGGCCGGACAACTACTATTCTTTATTTCTCTATTATCAGACATCTCTTTCCTTAAATATCTCTATTCCGAGTAGGTTTAATCAGAAACATCTTCATTCCAAAATATCTTTCTAAAACATTTTTCTGCCGAATAATCTCTATTCGTAAAGATTACAATGACACAATAATTCAGTTCTAAAATATTACTGCTCTTAAATATCTCCATTCCACAATCTTTTGCATCCGAAACTTTTCTATTCTTAAATATCTGTATTCTTCAAAATCGTATGTGACATCAAAAACATCTGTATTCCGACAATTTCATCTCACAATATCTCTCTACCGAAACATTTCTATTTCAAGACTCTCTGCGTTGCACTTGTTTTATTCATGGCCAATTTAGTAAATGCAATATTACGAATGGAACAGAGATGTTTCGAAAGAGAGACATTGTGAGATGAAATTGTCGGAATACAGATGTTTTGGATGTCACATGGGGTTTTGAAGAATACAGATATTTGAGAATAGAAAAGTTTCGTATACAAAAGATTGTGGAATAGAGATATTTAAGAGCAGTAATATTTCAGAAGTGAATTATTGTGTTATTGTGATATTTACGAATAGAGATGTTTCTGATTAAATGTGCCCCAGAATAGAGATATTTAAGGAGAGAGATGTTTCAGAATACATTTGTTGACCTGCCATTCAATTGGTTTCCACTTTGTTAAAAAAAAATATTTAAAAAGTCGACGATCGTCAACGACTCGTTTTTATTGTTAACTTGAATAACCCGTTTGGTTTTTGGATTTCGGAAAGACCGTTTAAGCTGGAGTGTCCACCGACAAACGTCGCGGAAAAAATGGTATCATCTGCCAGCAGCCATGTTCGTGTTATTTTTCTGTATTTTTTGGTGATTTTTTGAAGGCTCTCCATATGTGAGGCATTCCACGTCACTTCAGCCAGTAAAAAAATCCACAAATAATTTTGAAAAATCGAGTTACTTTATTGAAAGATATTCACCGAGTGTCCAAGGCTCCAATACATATGACATATATGTCATATGTATATAAAAAATCTGGTAAACATACAGCGATTGCTCCACAATCTTCAATCGAATATTAATAAGAAAATAAAAAAATATCTGTTACTTCACGGGGCATAGGAATCCCATAACATAAAAAATACCAAAAATCTGTTTTTCGTATTCACAATTTGGAGAAATTCTTAAAAATAAAATAACGAGTGTTTTTCCTTGAGAAATTTTTTTTGCATATGTTGCCCTAAAACGGACGTTTGACTTGCTCAATAAAATCTAAATTAATTTTTCTGGCCGGCTAGAAAAAGACGCACATTTTTGTTTTTTACGAATGCAAATCCGTAAAATCCTGCCAAAGATACAGCTATTTGTATGGAAAATTATTAAAAAATGGTAATCAATGAGAAAAAACGTCAGAATTTTTTTTAAAATGTCGACACTCGATGAATATTTTTCAATAAAGTAACTCGATTTTTCAAAATTATTTGTGGATTTTTTTTTATTGGCTGCAGTGACGTGGAATGTCTCATATGTATCTATGTGTTAAAGAAAAAAATGCGTTTCTTTTCACCAATCGTTTCCCAGAGAAATTCGGAATTCTGCCATTATTTTGGGCCTCCAGGTAGATGTAGCCCCTTAAGAATCACTAGCCGCTGTCAAAAGTATGCGACTCGGAAATTTCTAAAGCTTCGTCTTCAACTGAGGTATGTACCTGAAAAATATCATTGACGTATTGATATTTGATCAATATTTTATTGATATTCGGTCAATGGTGATTTATATTGTTTGCAGTTGTTTGTTACAGCGAACGGACTCTCTGTGAATAATCAATCCATACGGTTGTAGGTTAACAAAGCGCCCCCATTTCTATCTCAGTAACGCGACAAAAGCCGATCTACGAGTGACATTTTCTTTCCTGAAAACACACTCAGTTGAAAATTGACAAGCATCAATGTGACAGATTAAATTAAACGTATAAAAAAATCAAGCCGCAGGCATATAAAATGGACGATTTTGAAGGAAAGCGTATAAAATCGGAACCTCGATATTGTCAAATTTGTGGATGATCATTTCGGAGAACAACCGCAAGCTCTTTCGAATTATGAATTTCGGGCAAGTAAATTTATTTTATAGCCTAATTTGAAAGTGAAGGAAAGAATAATAACACTGCTATACGCTACTTGATATTATTATCAAATAATAACATAATAATAAACTGGATAAAATAACACAACGTTTTCTGAACTTTGCTTGAAATAAAAGTCTGCATTGGGGGCTTTTGTCTTCAGAATAAATTGTACTAGTGAGCTCAAATTCCCGACGAATTCCAAGCAACGATGCTATCAATTCTGGTGCAATTCATCACCGACCCTTCCAACTCTCCTTTGGATACGACAAAACGTACTGAATGCCTCGCATATCCCTCCACCCACACCCCCTTTCGAAACGTCAGCTCGGTCAAAAAAACCTTCGTCTTTGACGTATGAGCTCGAATTTTTGGACGAACCTTTTGCTTAAAAGGGGGGAAAAAAAGAATACCCCTGAATTATAGGGGTAGAAAAGGAGCAACTTGTATCGCGATCGTAAAAGCGTGTAACCGTGCTTCCTGCTTTGTCACGATAATTTCGGATCCAAATAAAATCGGATTGCATCATTTGTTATTCTCGTCCATTCGGAGTTTTTTTTTATCTGCAGTCTCTGCATACGAGTTTCCGCGAAAATAATTTGTTTGTGTGCGCACTCACATACGGCGTGGCGTATATCACGAGCGAGGATCCCGATGTTGGGAGGGTGGCGTTAAACGAGGAAAAGCGAATGCTCAAATATCGATTGTGTATTTATTTTTCACACATTAATTTACCTCGCCGTCGTTTTTTTTTTTATTGTTCCTCAATATTAATCGACGTACATTTGTTTGCTGGCAATATAATACGCAGTGGACCAATGTTATAATTATTCATTCCATAATTTTACGTTACTGGTGTTATAATTTTTCTTTCCAAAAGGTCGACGATATTTTCCTAACTCCAACAAATGATTTCCCGTTCAATTCAATGACGCCAGGAATGGAGGAAAAAAGTACGAGTAGTCAAGGAAGTGGTGGAGGTACAGAAAAATACTCGAAAGCCATGATTCGTGGCAAGACGCAGACCGGAATGTCGATGCGGCGAGGTGAAGTTCATCGGACCTCGAGGCGTACTCACTCGGATCCTGTCAGCATGAAATACAAGTTAACGAGCTATCGCGAACTCATATGTGACGATCGGAAAATATCCAATTCGTTAGTTTTTTTTCAATCTACTTGTCGATTTTGTTTGTATTTACTTGATGATTTGTTATTTTTTGTTTTGAATTTGGAATTGTATTGACTATCGATTGAATGATCAATTACCGTAATTTCCAGAATTGATTTTGTCGGTCACCCAAAAGGGACGTTTTCAAACACTACCCCAGAGAATGACATCACACCGCAAATGGTGATCTCCAATGGATCCTTTAAAGACGAGAAATCATTACGTTCGCATAAAACTAGCTCAAGGATTATTTCTGACATCAGCGGAGATTCCCAATCTTTTGAATTGACGCAAAAAAAGCCGCCTATTCTTCAATATCCCAAAAACGAAAAATTCGCAGTCGCGGCACGAATTGACGAGCCAACAGTTGACGACATTGAGAAAAACGGAACGATCGAAGACACACGCGTCTACGATGTCAATGATGAACGACAAAAATTGAATGATAAAATAAACAAATTAAGTATTAATGAGATACCACAAGAGAATGTGCATTGTCCGATCGACACAATTGGTTATACTTCTCCCCGCGAAATCGAAGACGACGCGACGTCGAGGAGTGAATCAACCCAAACCGAACGGATACACCTGATTCGTGCAGTGAGGAGTTGTCCTTCGTATAAGAAACGAGCGCGATTGAATTTTCTGAAGAAAATTCATCGACACCCCGAATTTCGAGAGCTATTGTTCATGTATAGAAAGTCATCGGACAACCTGATTTTCGAGAAACGCAAGGGTAGTCTTAGTCCTGCATACGTTTCGACGTGTGAAAGGTTTCGTTGGAAGTACTTGACAAACGGAAAGAAGGCTAATCAAGACAACTAATTCAGACTTTTTTCCACTTTTATGCTCATAGCTTGCATTTTTCAGACCTTAATCTTGTGTAGATTGAAATTAAAATGTTAACAAATTTGGCATCGTTCATGATAGTAATACCGATTTTTGACATCGTGAAGAACAATTTTTTTTTTTTTTCAACGAGTTTCAAGTTTAATTATTATTTTTTTTATATGAAATGTGGTAGATGGTTCCACCACTTTGGAACGCCCAGGTGGTGTGTAAATCAATATTTGTATACGGTACGGTCTCAGTTTAGACGCTTTTATATTCCGACATGCGTATCACGGTGGCGAAGTACCAGGGCGGTAGAATTCCTTTCTTACCTCTGCTGCTAACCCGAGAGCACATGGAATTCATAATTTATTGGTACTGGAACCCTACTTGCTTTCGTAAAAAAAAAATAGAAGCCAGATGTGGACCATATTTAAGGAGCCAGTCCACTTTGGAGCCACGAAAAAAGCCTATTTTCGCGATTTTTTTTGAGGATTTTATAAAAGATATGAATATAAAAGTTGTTGGACTTGATAAAGTCTGGAAATACATTTAAAACAAATTTCAATTTATTTTTATTCATTTTTAAGTACAAAAACTATAGTTTAACGTAACGCCTCAAAAGTAGGTGGGCTAGGTAGCTCCATCACAACTCGGCAACGGCTTGTCTGAAACAAAAAAATCAAAGTCCATTAGATTCAGCATGACACCAGCTACAGAATGACCCTTGAATATAAAGTTTTATTTATCAAAAAATAAAAAAATGGCAGATGAAAAACAAGAAAAGTTTTAAAAACGCGTTTTTTTTCAGTTTTTCGCAAAAAAGTGGAAAAATCAAAATTTTAAAATCATCGAGGGTCATCTTGTTGCGAATCATGTTTGCAATATGTGGTTCAAATTTCAAGAGAATCGGTTTATTAGTTTTAGAGATACGATGAAGCTAGATTTTGAAAACGTTGTTTCGAGAAAAACGCGTTTGAAGTTTATACTATGAAAAACTCTTACCTAAACTCAATCGGCAATTCCTGCACCGTGCAAAATCTCTTCTGATTGCTCATCATCGTCGATTTCTTCAAGTCTTGCTCGCTTTCGATTTTTTGAAATTTTCAAAGTGGACTGACCCCTTAAAAGCAATATTGTTAAATACTTATTCACTGGATCCTCTGCAGTATCGTCTATGGATAAACGGAAGCGATTGTTTTTGACACAGGATCATGTGGAAACCGAATGTGGTTTTGATATTACGCGAATAATGAAGTTCCCTCACATTACGCAGCCTCATTATCATTCGCTTGGTCGGATTGACATTCGACATCAAGTTAGTAGGTAACAATCACCACAACATAGGGGAAGTTAGAGTAACGTGATAACGCTGAGGTCATGTTCAAATAAAACAATACATATGTGAATCAGTCAACGTTAATTATTTTTTGAACTAATCAACATATATTAATCGTTTAATTTTGGAAGCAAAAAAATTAGTTTTTCTATTTTGTACCATACAATATATATATTTTTAATTAAGGGGTTATACCAGTGTGACAATTTCAAACAATCGATTCTTTTGCCTTTTTCGGCAGTTTATACTTTTAAGACTATGAGATGAGATTTTTATACTTTCAAAATTTGTACTTTCACGATTTTTATACTTTCAAGAATATGAAATGAGATTTTTCAAATTTGCTGACATTGTAACTCAAAGAGAAATTATCCGATTAACTTGAAATTTGAACTGGGTACTCTGGAATCTATTTACTCTACAATGACGTAGGATATTTTTTATTGGATGAAAATTGACGATTTGGCATTGAATAAAACGACCCTTTTATAGGCAAGAAAACAGATTTTTTTCATAACCACGCCATTTTGTTAGATTTTGATATTTTTCGAAAATCCTACGTCATTGTACAAGAAATACCTTCCAGATTAACAACATTTTTTCCTTTTACGGTTTCAACTACTCAATCGGCCGGAATCATGTCAGCAGTGGAGGCACGTTTTTTGGCGCCTCCGCAGGCAGCGCATAAGTCGCTTGGATCTCAATATTTTTCTATGAAAAAATTATGTAATATAGGTCAAATATAGCCAAATATATTCTTAGTTTTCCGAAACATTTAATTGAGTACTTTTCTTCCAAAAAAATCCCGAAAATTACCCAAATTTTCACCATTCACACTGGTACAGCCCCTTAAACCTTTATTTTTCCCATATTACCCCGTATGCGGAGCAAGATGAA
The DNA here is from genome assembly GCA_964007375.1 of Ophion obscuratus. Lineage (NCBI taxonomy): Eukaryota > Metazoa > Arthropoda > Insecta > Hymenoptera > Ichneumonidae > Ophion > Ophion obscuratus. The sequence continues at coordinate 18,996,332 of OZ023313.1, forward strand.
ACAACGGTCGGATAATGATGGAACACGAATTATTGGCATCTTTCGCATAGAAAGTGGTTTCATCCTCAATACCATCAATTTAATAAGCCAATCGTCTGAGTTCTGTAGAATTAGTCCGAATAATCTTGCTTCCATATCATTTTGATCATGTGTAAGTTATTTTTCTTCCCCTGGTAGAAACACTGGTTGAAAAGGAACCAAATGCTTCATTAGTTCCATTTCACGCTTTCTAGCGTAAATAGTGATACGCTGTGAGATATTCCGGGTTTGCGATATCTTGTATTCACCTTGCCCCATTATGCCACCACAAAAACATAATCAAGGTGTATCAAAAAAAATCTGTGTAAAGTTTGAGGGCGTTCGGAAAATTGGAACACGCGCCACCGAGCGATTGAAATTTTAAATGTAAAATACATGTATTTATCCCGCGCATCAATGATTTTTTTTCCGAGTATAGTATTAATGAGAAAAATTTAAAACTTGGTACACTTATTGTGCATAGTATGCTGTACAAAACGAAATTTTTTTCATTCATAATTTTGTCAATGACAAGCTCTGTAGAGGTGCCCATATTTCGTTTTTTTAAATATTTGTTTTCAAATAAATTTCAAATAAAATAAAAAATAAATGTTCAGTTCGAAAATGTAATGTCTGCAAGGAAGAAGACATAGACGAATATATTTTTTCCGTAATACATATTTACGAGCTATCGTTGTTTGCACCGTTACCAGAGCAAACAGCGATAGCTCGTAAATACGAGGGTGGGGTGAAAAGTTTCTGGCCTGACCAAGAGATGGTGCCACTAGGTTTAGTTTTGGAGCGGCGTCCTACAGTACCATTTCTACCGAGGTTGTATGTACAGTTTCAGCCCAATCGCTACGTTAGTTTGCGTTTGAGAGCACATTGCGCGAGACGCTTCCGTTGTTTTCGTAAAAATGGAAAAATTGGGAAAACGTGCTGTCATCAAATACTTCCATTTGAAAGGTTTTACACCAAAACAAATAAAAGAAGAGATGGATTCAGCACTAGGAGACTCCACCCCATCATATTCAACTATTAAGCAGTAGGTTTCTGATTTTAAAATGGGTCGTGTGAGCACCTCTGACGAGCCTCGCTCAGGACGGCCCGTTGAAGTCACAACTTCAGAGATGATTGAAAAAATCCATAAAATAGTGTTGGAAGACCGCAGGTTGAAAGTGCATAAGATAGCTGAGACCCGTAGGATGTCAGCTGAACGTGTGCGAAATATTTTGCACAACCATTTGAACATGGAAAAGCTGTGTGCAAGGTGGGTGCCGCGTTTGCTAACGCTCGACCAAAAACTGCTTCGAAAAACCATTTCTACCGACAATTTGACGCTGTATAGGCGTAATCCAAATGAATTTTTGCGTCAATTCATAACTGTTGATGAGACATGGGTCTACCACTACACTCCTGAAAATGAAGAACAGTCAAAACAGTGGGCTGGAAAAGGGGAACCAACCCCAAAGAAGGCAAAAACAATTTTATCGGCAAACAAGGTTATGGCTACTGTTTTTTGGGATGCGAGAGGAATTATATACATTGATTATCTTGAAAAGGGTAAGACTATCACTGGTCAATACTACGCAGAGTTATTGCAACGTTTGAAGCACGAGGTGTAAATTAAACGACCTCATTTGGCGAAGAAAAAAGTTTTCTTTCATCACGATAACGTACCAGCGCATTCGTCGATTGTTGCCATGTCCAAAATCCACGAATTGAAGTTTGAATTGATGCCGCATCCTCCCTACTCTCCAGACTTAGCCCCCAGCGACTATTACCTGTTTCCTAACCTCAAAAAATGGCTTGGCGGAAAAAGATTTAAGAGCAACGAAGAAGTTATCGAAGCTGTAAATCAGTATTTTGAGGAGCTTGACGAATCTACGTTTAAAACTGGTATAACTAAATTAGAACACCGTTGTGAGAAATGTATCAGTGTTGATGGAGATTATGCTGAAAAATAAAGCAAACAAAATTTTAAAACATCGTTTTTCTTGGTCAGGCCGGAAACTTTTCACCCCACCCTCGTATATGTCATATTCGATGACATAGCACATGTCTTATAGAAACATGTGATATTTTATGACATATGCCTATGTCATAGAAAATATATTCTGCAATATATATATATATATATATATATATATATATATATATATATATATGTATAAACAAACACAAACACATACACACACACACACACACACACACACACACACACACACACACACACACACACACAAAATTGTATCCCAAGTTCCGCAGGACTTGACACAGTGTACCCACCTATCTGACACATTTTACCCCACCAGGTGGGGTACAAGAGCCAATCGGCAAATTTTGTTCGATTCCATTATTTTTGTATTTTTCATCTTTTTGCAAACAACAAATGGTTGCGTACTGTACGCCCAAAGTTCTACAAAATCGGCTATGAACGATTTCTTTTCTAATAAGACTGATTTGGCAAGAGTAAAAATTCATTTAAAAAAAGCAACACATTCTGCCCTACCTTTCCCTATTGACCTTTCGCTGTCTTTCGGCCACCGCTCGGAGTATCGGTCATGCACAACGCTGCTTAGATCGAAGTATCGTCGGAGCCGAAACCCGACGGCCCATCCACCAGTGTCGGTGTATCTTTCTCCCACATGGATTACTTACACACATCTTTTATGCACTTTATTTTTCAAACGCGAAATATACATGACATGCATGTAAAAAGTATGCGTAACGATATTAGTTGCACGTTTCGCACTCGAGCTCTCGAACATTTACATATCGCTCATCCACTAAAAAATTGTCGCAACACAAAAAATGCTGTATTGAGAAAAACGCATTTTATTTATTTTTTCAAATTCGTCAGGCCACTGTGACGACATTTTTTATCTGAATGATGCTGTTTACTGTGAAATTTATTAAACTTTTTGATTTTATGGCATACTTATCTCACAACAGCATTTTTGTGTTACGACAGTTTTTTTTTTTAATGGGCGATATGTATTTTGTCGTGTAACTTCGTAGCTGATTCTCGGAGAGTTATACCGAGAAAGTTTCTTTACGGTAGGCTTAATCTTCGAGAGAGTTGCAATTCGACGAGCTATGAATGTGTCTCAATAATCAAACGTTATTATAACCGCTGTATGTGCTTGGGTGCCCAAACATCAGACTTCGTTCGTTATTTTATGAGAGAAAAAAGAAGGCCGCGTGAAAACTCGTTTTCAACTGGAGGAAGGTGGCGAAACGTGCTTGGACGCCGTACGCATCCTATCCGTAACTATTCGATATCGCGAGATCTGCCTTTAGCGTGGATTGCGATGCATTTCGACGGTACACCGTGAGTGCAAGCGAACAAACTTTTAGAATCGTCTGTCTATACACGGCGATTCCGCTCTCACTCGATCGGTACGTGCCACGGACATGCGTTTTTTTGCCGTCTATTTTCTCGAAGCTCCCCGAGATGGTACGGAATTTCTAACCGTCTCTAGTGCAGTTCACCCTCCTGTTAAGGTAAATTCAATATGAAGATACGAAAATACATTAGGTGGATCAATTACTTATCTTCTAATGACCAGTGATTAACGATCAGTCAATTACGTTAATTTGATCGCGGACTCGATGGCCGAAACTCAAATGGTGCCACCACCTGGATGCAGTAGACTTCAGAAACAATTGTATCCCTCACAGACCGATATTCGTGCAAGTCACTATTTGGAGGAAAATTTTCAACACGTATACGATTAGAACGATGTCATGCAAATCATATCTAAAGACCACACGGATGTTAATTTAGGAAATGAATATTCAAAATATTCATTTAGCGAAAAGTTATCTCACGTTAATTTGTCGTTATTTCATATTACTTTGATTTTGACTTAAGAGGCCAGTCCACTTTGAAAATGTCAAAAAATCGAAAGCAAGCAAGACTTGAAGAAATCGACGATGATGAGCAATCGGAAGGGATTTTTTACGGTGCAGGAATTGCCGATTGAGTTTGGGTAAAAGTTTTTCATAGTATAAACTTCAAAAGCATTTTTTTATCGAGACAACGTTTTCAAAATTTAGCTCCATCGCATCTCTAAAACTAATAAACCGATTCTCCTGAAATTTGAATCACATATTGTAAACATGATTCGCAACCAGATGACCCTCGATGGTTTTAAAATTTTGATTTTTACTCTTTTTTTTGCGAAAAACTGCGAAAAAGAACGCGTTTTTAAAAACTTTTTTCGTTTTTCATCTGCCATTTTTTTGTTTTTTGATAAAACTTTATATCCGAGGGTCATTTTGTAGCTGGTGTCATACTGAATCTAATGGACTTTGATTTTTTTGTTTCAGACAAGCCGTTGTCGAGTTGTGATGGAGCTACCTAGCACACCTATTTTTGAGGCGTCACGTTAAACTATAGTTTTTGTACTCAAAAATGAAAGTAAATGAATTAATTTTTTTTTTGTATTTGAAGACTTTATTTATCAAGCCCAACAACTTATATATTCATATCTTTTATAAAATCCTAAAAAAAAATCGCAAAAATATAGTCCTTCTTCGTGGCTCCAAAGTGGACTGGCCCTTAATATATATCCCCATTGAGGAAATACTGTAAAATGCTAAGAAAATTAATGACTAATGGAAAAGAAATTTTTGGCAGTTAGTAAGTCCACAATAAGGGAACGGAAATTCATTGCTGAACTGAATAATCATATGAATCTCAACATGAGACGTATTCTTTTTAATAATTACTGTGATTTTCATTTTATACCGATCGTTTACTAAATTACTTTTATTTTCATTTTATACCGATCGTTTACTAAATTGCTTTTATTTTCATTACATACCTATCGTTATTTAGGGAATCCTGTAAAGTACTAATCCAATTAGAGAATGATTAAAACTAAATATGTTGCAGTTAGTAAGCCCGCAGTAAGGAAACGGAATTTCAGCGCTGAACCGAACATTCATATCAATCTCAAAATGAGACCTTTTCTTTTTAATCCTACAGTACAGTTTTTATCGTGGTTCCTCGGTTCATTTTTTGAAGATTGTAGTCTAATTTATCTTCCTGCTCTCTTTAAGTTTATTATCTTCTGTAACTATAGATATAGATTTAAAAATTAGAAACTGAAATTTGATAAAGATGTAAATGAGTACTTTAAATTTTTATGGGCAATAAAAATTAAGATTCTGATAAGAATATAAATATATATATATATATATATATATATATATATATATATATGAGAATATTAATTTTCATAGCCCATACAAATTTAAAAGACTCATTTACATTTTTATCAAATTTCAGTTTATATTTTTTCATTCGCATAATGAGCTGCTGCAGCGGAAACAATTAGCCAGGCATAAACATTGCACAAACTCGATATCCATACAGTGAAAGTACCGCACGATTTTCGTAAATGTTGTTGACCACCGACACTGTTCCCAGATAATAGGTATGCTGATTAATGAAAACGGCATGTTCGAAAAGGAATATTTCCAAAATAAAAATATGAAAGGGTCTTTCGAAGAAACAGTGTTATCCCTTAAGATTTTGTATTTGTTTTGCGGTTGAAAAATGTTATTGGAATATTATGAATGATGGATGGAGACTGGAATGGTTACCGATGATAATTTAGTATCAACGCCACATATACATTTGAGCTTATAACGAGGTCTCCGACGTACGGAGCTACGGTGGGGGGAAAGCGGTCTTGGCACTTTGCAATGTTCACATAGAGGAGCAGTGTCTGCCTATATAAGGTCTGTATCTACTACGCTGCAGTCACGTTTCACTACATGCACTATGTTGTTGCCGCTCTGATTGGAATTCATTTCCAAAACTTGGAGCAACGTCTCCCTGCAAATTAGCCTTCCACAATATTTCACATTTGCAAACGCTACTACACCGGATGACGTAGCACGAAACTATGCCGTGCAGTAATATATTATAGAGGTATCATTTACAGATAGCAAAATTCAGGTATCTTTAGTTTTATTATTTTTTATTTTCTTTACATACTCGTTTCGTATGTTGACTACTCCAAAAAACGTTTATTTCGTAGCTGGAAAATACAACGCCAGCAGAACATCTAATTATAAATTCTGAACCTACAATTAACGAAAATCTGTGATCACATTTTATACTGGCGTTATATTTTCCACTTGGATCAAGTAACCGTTTTTTTAAATTGGTAAATATACTTAATGAGTATGTGAGGAAAAAAAATTATAAACTGGCTATATTTGGATTTCGCTTTGCATTTCCAGAATTATTACTATTTTTTCATTCGATAATATGAATAAGAATATTAATTCGCATTCGTACGAAGTAAAAATTACGTGTATGTAAAATTTAACACGTGGTAATCCAACGATAATTGTCAGTCACATTACGATATTTAAATTTATTAATTATATTGCTGCTTCGCCTAAAATTAGTGCGTCGATTATCGAGCAAACCGTACAACGTTTAGTCTGGTTGAGGGACAATGTAAAAACTTGTTTGCGAGCGCTGTATGAATTTTTGAAAATATGAGGCTGCAGTTATATACGTTCTCCAATCGTTGAAAGACTTTAGACACCGTAAATAATTAACGGGCTAGATCTATCGAGGTGGGTCGAAACGTTGCATTTTCCAAAAATATTTTTATTCGCTAGCATCACCTTTGAGATATATGTCCTGAAAATTAGATTGAAATGTTGCTAAAATTGAGTGAGCTACAGCTTATAACAGTCGGCCGGGCGAGCAGTATCGGCACCATACTTCAAACTTTAAGGTGGGTTTCCTGTCTAATATATATTTAGACAAGAAAAAAATAAGCAATATTGAGGGATTTTTAAACTAAGAAATAATTGTTTCACAATTATCAAACTTTGGGTATGGTTTAATAGTATATTTAAGTATACAAAACAACTTTTTTGAAATTAATTCATCATAAAAAGGACGGAGCTGTGGCAGAGTAAACAGCAAGGTCGCCGTGGGAGGTGCGAATCGGCGTGCAGTCTAGCTTCCCGTAGACTTTGATTTGCAAATAGTTCAAATATTTTTTAAGTTAGAACATGTATAGTTTTTATGTGACGGTAATTAAAATGAAGAAAATGCAAATTTCAGAAAATGGCATATATTTACAAAAAAAATCAATATTTTACGCAACATTTCTGTAAAATGTGGATAAAAAAGTTGTTTTTTTCTCTTCAATTTTTCAAAAACAATTCTCATCAAGTGGAAGGTACCAGTATTATCAATATTTCTACCAAGTTTCAACTCAATCGGCTTAATAATTTTTGTGTAATCCTGCACGCCGAAGTTCGATAATGCAGTTTTGAGAAAAACGCGTTTGAAGTTTTTCGAATTTCGCTTTGAAACTTTAGGAAAATATTCTGCATATATAGTTCCATCGTTTAAAGAAGAAAAAGAATAAATCGATTTTTTATCGTTGTATATGTATATCCCGCCTTAAGGCCTTGGATACGCGAAAAATTTCAAAAATTTTAATTATTTTTGATCGCTTTAAAATGTTTACAACATATTCTTAGTATCATTATCTATCGTGTGAACAGAAACAGAAACAAAAATTTCAATGACACAAAAAAATAAAATACCGACAGAAAATTGAGTAAAAAAATTTAAGTTTCGAGTTTTTATTATAATAATTTTTTTGATAATAATATTGTTGGTTCACACTGAAGATACATTCATATTATGCAATTATAAATATGTTAATTTTTTTTAAACACCCACATCGATGCCGAGGACTTTCACCATCAACGCCCGCGCAAAAAAAATACATTGCTTTATTATGCTATATCCCCGCCATTTGTTATTATTTCTGATTTTTTTACAAATACATAACCATGGGCATAAATGGTCTGTAAAAAAAATGTTGTCAATATATGCGTCATTTTTCTTAACGGCGTCTAGAAAAGTACCTTTGAAAATCGGCGAAATCGCGTATATAAGGCCTTAAACGCATTTTTTTTCGAAACCTTGTTTTCAAAGGCGGTGGACATGATGTCTCGAGCAACACTCGATGGATTGTTCCCAAATTTATAGGAGATACGATGAAAAACATTTACAGGTCGTTGACGATCTCACTTTTTTTAAATTCATCATTACTTTTTAACAGTTACGTAAAAATGACGACTTTTTTCAAAGATTTTGTATGCTCGAGATTTAATTTGTCGCCACTTTGTTAAAAAAAAAATATTTTAAAAATCGACTATCGTCAACGACACGTATTTATTATTATGTAGAATAACACGCTTGGTTTTCAGATTTCAGATAGACCGTTTAAGCTGGAGAGCGTCCACCGATAATCGTCTTGAAAAAAATGCATTATCTGCCGGCGACCATGTTTTTGTTGTTTTTCTGTATTTTTGGTGATGTTTTTTTAAAGGTTTTCAATGTATGTACCTTTGTGTTAAAAAAATGCGTTTCATTTTCACAAACCGTTTCCCAGAAATAGCCATTTTACGGGCCTCTAGGTACTATATACATAGCCCCTGACTTTTCTCGTTTATCTACTTATCAGAGACGAATTCATTAGTTTTGACTGAGCCGAAGAATTTTTTTTTATCACAGAAATGCAGTATAAATGGTTCGGCAGTAGCAGGAAAGGGTCGTTCGTCCTTCATTTACAATCGGCTGTGTGTAAAAAACCCGACAAATAAAAAACACCCTCGTAACATCAATTTTCCGTGTTCACGATGCCAACTTTGCCCCAATTTTTTTGTCCCCACGTTTTTCTGTCCTTTTTCACCCCCAAGAGCATATCCCTTTGAATTTTTTCCGAGATCATGGGGGCGTTCAACGCGAATCACACTTTCTAATTGGTCTTCCTTTTTTTCAGTACTCCACTGTTCCGTCATTTGACGAGCACCGTTAATTGGAAAGCCCAAAGGGATCGTGCGAAGCTTCAGCTCCTACCCTCATCGTCCTCCACATTTATATCAACCATTCCGAAATCAGCCATTGGCAAATGGAAATACAAAAAGGCCAAAACAGAAATAGACGTCGTGCGGAGGTCAGATCGCACGATCACGAAAAAAAACCAATTAACCCTCCGAATGCACACTTCCGCCACGAACCTCTGACTGCATGTGGGGTCGATTGGACCCCAAACGTTTTTCTGATCGTTGTATTTCAGTAAATAGGAATTCTTCTCTAGAGACGTTTTTTGATGTCAATGATCCTTGTTTTGTAACCCGAAATTTATTTTTTGAGAAAAACAAAAATTAAATGCCCAAGCATTCGTTTGAAGTGGGAGATGCGTTGAAACGATTCAGTCAGTTGAAGAAAAAAAAATGGGGTTGAAACGACCCAGTGTGCCGTCGAAGGGTTAATGCCTCCAGTAGAAATGGCGCTAGTTATAAAGCTTAGTAACTTTTCCTGAAAATGGCCTCCGATTGTTTTTTTCGCGATTGATCTTTTTTTTTGGTGGTGTAAATAATGATATTATGTTGAGCATAGAAGTAACGGCTCGAACACTCATTAGGAATTTCACTTGAAATATCGTGCGAAATTTGAAATTTTGAACATTCATTTTTTTACTTAAAAAACAATTCGTAGTTTAAAAAGATCAGTTCCCCCCGACATAACACCATTATTTATGTTGTTTTATAGTTAAGAATTGCAAAAAATAATTTTTAGCGCCATATTTAAGAAAAGTCACTAAAGCACATAATTATCGCAATGGCATATCTGACGACATTTGTGACCCTGTCCGCATCAACAAACCAAGCATTATAATGCCCTCTTTTTTGACAAAGTACAAAAAACAAATTGAAATCCATGCTTCTCCACAGGTTTTGACAACTTTCAACTGGAATCACAAACTTGGGAGCGCCATTCTGTCGAAAAATTATCGTTTTCAAGTGAAATTGCCTGTATATGTCCTTGCATTTTTATCGTGCCGAAAGCAAGGGGAAATCTTTCAGGAGGGCCTTTAGGCGAGGAAAAAATGGCTGATTTTCGTGACTTTTTTTTCGAGGAAAGGTTTTGTTCACTATTTTTGAGACCTAGGGTATATTTTATCACTACTTCTGGCTGTTACTTGGTATTTTCTATTTTTTATTCATCTTTGAAAATGGCGGAGGTATGGCGCGGTCTTCTAAATTGAGTTTTCACACCTGGTGTAACGTATAGCAAAAAAACTAATCGACCAATTCTGATGAAATTTGGTTTAAATCTTTCTAACTTTATTATCTAAAACATGAACCTGAATGTTTTGAAAACATTTTGAAAAAGCATTTTTTGGTTGGAAAATGAAGCTATTTTTTTGAAAAATTCAATCTTTTTCTTTCAAAGCGTACCGTTTCATCGATTTTCAACATTTTTCACTTTTTCTTGGTTCATATTCTGAGTATGAGTGTAAATGAAAGAAGAATCTTCGCTGGTTTTTTTTTCAGATTGATCTGGCCGACGATACGTGTCACGCCGTCTGATAACATCCGCCTCAACCCGTTTAGAAGACCGTGCCATACCTCCCCCATTTTTGAAGACCAATAAAAAAATACCATGTAACACCCAAAAGTAGTAATAAAACATACCCTAAGTCTCAAAAATGGTGAAGAAATCTTTCCTTGAAAAAAAAACATGAAAATCAACATTTTTCCCTTGCCTGAAAGCATCTCCTCCCTTGAGGGGAGGGTAGGGGTTTCAGCGTGAAAAAAAAACACTTTTTTGCGAATTTTTTTCATCTATATGGATAGAGTAAATTTATTGAAACCTTTTGTGCATTGTTAAGTGTCATTTCAAGAACATTCCTTGAAATTTGTACGCGAAAATATCCACAAACAAGCCGATACAGCGTTTTTCTCGAAACCACTTTTTCAAAGTCAGTGTTCACTGCCATTTGTAAACTACATGACCGATTTATTTCAAACTTGATACACACTTTCTACATATAAAATACCTCCTTCCAACTGTTAGATTGCGATTTTTTTCACATTGATGGGGTTTTCCACCCCCAAAATGGCGGAATTTGTCGTGAAAAATAGCACTTTTCACTTTACATGAACATCAAAAATTTAGAAATAAAAAAAAATTATCAAAGACCGTTGGGGGGAGGATATGATGATACTTTGACTAAATTTTAATGGTACTTGATTTCAGATAATTTCTAGCTGAGATACAGTGAACACCGCAAATCGTGTTTTTCCAAAGGCGTTCTTGAAAAAGCTTTGTCACCGGCTTGTTTGTGGATATTTTCGCGTACAAATTTCACGGAATGTTCTTGAAATGACACTTAACAATGTACAAAAGGTTTCAATCAATTTACTCTATCCATATAGATGAAAAATAAATCGCGAAAAAGTGTTCTTTTTTCACGCTGAGACCCCTACACTCCCCTTAAGGTCACTGAGATATCAAAAGTAGGGAAGACGAAGTTTTTCGTTGACCTAAATGAAAATCAGTTATAGCCTTGAGTAGTTTTCGCACAGAATCTTTCAGCTTGTGCGCATTGCTGGCAAGGGTCCAATTCCTGCAATAAAAACATACATTTGCGAGATAAATGAAGCCAAAAGCTTTCAGACCCACCGACAAGGGCGCGAAGATATTCTCTCCTCCTTTATTTCTTTCCAAACACGTTTCTTCATTTTTCTTCATCTCTCGGGTCCCCTGTTTCGTTATGTGCGCTTCGTTCGCATAATCGACCGACGGGAAATGTTATATTTTTATTTCGCGGTTCAGGGATGAAATGAACCCGATCTTTTTTCATTTCTCAAAGAGAAAACGGAGCGGCCGTAAGAAATTCACTGCGAGGAATGCCCACGGTTCGAGGAAGTGAAAGAATAGTGATACAGAGACTTTGACAAGATAGAAAAAGTGACTTGCTTTCTACAATCGACGCAGTTAGCACAAAGCTTCGAAAAGTTAAAACACTTTCTGCAATTCAACGGAAATTATCCGAGATTCCGGATCCGGTTACCGGGAAATCCGTTGCTGTCTTTTTGCATCAAACTTTTGCACAGTTGGTGTTGAACGACCGAAGAAGCTTGCCTTTGATATCGAAATTCTATACGCCCGTGGATAGGAACGTTTGATACGTGAATCCGGGATGAAAAAAAAAAGAAAAATAAAAACAATGAGCTGGGCATCCGAGAGCTTTTGAAAGCTACAAAAGTAAAAATGAAAAATAAGAGAAAGGGTGAACCGTGCACGTAACAATTTCTTGATAACTATATTTGTTCGAATTCCGTCACGTTATCTTACGCAAAGTTCTCTGAATTATTTTTCAAAAAATTAAAAATCTCAAATGGACTGGTAGAAAAATTACTATTATTTTTCGAAATTAATTCAGACTCTTTATGCAATATCAGTGATGAAGATCGGTGGTGCGGAAAATGTGAAAAGGTTCCGGAAGACCAACCGACGATTAATTTATGATAATAACGCTTGCGGAACACGACAAGAAAAATTTTACCCGCTGATATCTACCGCTTCTCAGAAGACAGATTTGCTCGGAAGAGTGCCGAATGAGGGACAATCTTGCAATGGGGAAAAAAAATGTTTCGCAGCTCGGAATGTTTTCGAGGAATGGAGTGAGCGCAATTACTGTAGAACATTTTTCTCCGCACTTTTCGCTTACTCCTCCATCGCTATTATTCACCACCGGAATTTAAAAGACTCGAGCCAGCGAAGGGAGTGAATGCTTGCACGAGGTGCAAGCTGGCAGGACTCCCGTCGAGTGACAGCTCGCTGAAAACGTGAAAGCTCGAGAAGCTTTCAGCTGCGGGAAGAATAATTGTGCGGAGTGATGAAAAATTAAAATTAAGGCTGTTGGATATTACGAGCGGTTCATTATTACTGAACGTTTTAGATTTTTTTTCATCTTATCCCATTATCGGATCGTTCTTAATATATATTTTTATTCGTGTGAATCAGAGGAATGTCGCGAAAAAAATGTTATGTGCAATGAGAGGCCAATTTGTAGATTTGTCGTTTTTGTTCAAATCAAATGTGCAAAATGTATTGCAGAATGATTCTGCTGAATCAAAAAACTGATTTATGTGGAAATTAAATTTATTTGTGGAATGATGAAAAGTGAAAAAGTCTCGGCCAAGTCGAACCTCGCTCTATTAGGCTTCCGTATGTATGACCAATTAACTTTTTTTAAATAGATATTTAATTAGGTAATGCTTTCTTCTGTCTTAGTTCTTAGGCAGTTCTAAACTGAAACCATATGGGTGATGACAGCTAAAGAAAGCTTTGTATACTCCTGCTGTAAGCTCATAATGAAAATATATCAAATGATTGTTATTTAAATATTTACAATACCAAACGACTTTTTTTTGGAGTCGGTACAAGCCAATTACCAATATTCTCACATTTTTCGCAGAAAAAGAGGAGGCGAAGAAAAATTAATTAAATATACAATCAACAGTCTCTTTTCAATTTGCACTCTCGTTTCTTCCGTGACATCAATCTCACCTTCTTGGCAGGTACTGACTCCAAAAATAAGTCATTTGGTGTTGTAAATATTTAAATAACAATAATTTTATTTATTTTTATTTTGAATTTATTGTATTTTGTATGCAATAAATGGTTATATATACTACATTATGAATCGGCGTTTACAGCATTTGTTTTTTAAATACAGTATATGTATTTAAACAACAATAGTTTAGTTCTTGAGATAGACGGCCCCCCCATTTCTTTATTTTTGCAGATCAAAAAGAATAAAAAATATTTGTACTCTACTCAATGAGGTTTAAAAAATGACACCCCACATGCCAGTGTAAGAAAAAAAATCTGATCCTTTTTCATGTATGGGACCCCCATGAAAAATAATTTAATTGAATTTGTAATTCGACATTCGGTTTTGGATCAACATTGTACATAAAATATTCAAATTTCCAAATTTGGGTAGGGAACCCTAATAAGGATATTACGAGCGGTTCATCATTACTCAACGTTCCAGATTTCTTTTTCATCCTATAACATTATTGGTTTGTTCTAAATATATATTTTCATTTACGAGAATCAAAGGAACGTCCCGAAAAAAAATGTTATGTGCAATGAGAAGCCAATTTGTAGCCTTGTACTTTTGTTCAAATAAAATATGCAAAATGAATTGAAGAATGATTCTACTGAAATAGAAAAGTAATTTATATGCAAATTAAATGTATTCAGTAATAATAATGCTGCAGTCATTATATTGTTCTTGATACCTCGAAAACACCAAACACGCGCGGTTTTCACACCTTGCTCTTATGACTTTTTAATTATCACGTGAAGGATGCAGATACGGGTTTTTTTTCCCTCAACAAACTGAATATTTGGAAATAACAATTGTAAATCGGCAAGTGAATCAAGTACGAATTAACATACAATAAGTCAGACATATTGCTGCATGGTGATTAACGCGATATGGAATGAACGAAAATCTACCAACAAGGATCAAGGCGTTTCGGAAACAATTCTATCTCGCATGATCCGATATTCATGCACGCATCACTATTTCGCGGAATAGCATTAGCGCGAATGTGATTGCAACTTCGTAACACAAATCATATCTGAATGCCGCGCGGATGCTAATTTACAAAATAAATATTGACAATATTCATCTGACTAACAGTCGTTTGAAAATTTAGCCCTGTAAAATAAAATATACGATGAACGATACAATAAATAAATGTCATTAAAATAAATACATATTACATATAAAAAAAACGAAATAAAAATTTATTTCGTTATTTTAAATTATTTTGATTTCCATTTTATTTATATTATTATTTGAAAAATACTATGAAAGGCTAATCAAATTCGTAAGAAAATAAAACTTTATTTTTTCCTATAACTATACCCAGAGTACCCACAGAAATTCAATTTTTCTCCTTATCCAGAACTGACCTGAATAATCATATCCATTTAAAAATGATATGTTTTCCTCTCAATCCAGAATTCTGCTGAATCTTATTTCCTCCATTCACTGTTTTATATTTCACACTCAATTATCTTCCAGTTGTTCATTGCTGCACTCATTTTTTTCTCAATCATTTCTCGGCGTATTACTCCATTTATTGATTATCCTTCGACACTACAAGGCGCTTATTCGGATATTAGTGTTAATGGCGTCGAGTTTGTTTCCACGAAGAAATTCGTTGAGGGTTTAATCTTTTTATGAATTTTATTAGCATTGCATAATATTTTTTTTTAATGAAAAATAATTCGAATGCAAATCATAGTCATTAAAAATAACGAAATAAATATTCATTCTATTACTTTATCTCTAGTAGAGTCGAACCTCGATATAACGAAAATTTGTCTATTCCCTTCCGATACACACCCGAAACCTTGACGGCGGGGTAAAGTTAATTCGGCGAAAAAAACGCATGTTTTTAAGATTTTTTTGGCGTAACGAATAGTGTTCGTTTATTGAAAAATTTACATATAATAAAGTAACATTTGAACAACATTCTCCTAAATTTGCATTGCAAAATATTCAAAATTGAGCAAGTGAAAATTAAACCCCGGAGGCGCCTCGAAAAAAAGTTGGTTTGTGGTGTGCACCATAACTCGCAACAGAATCATTTGAAACAAAAAAATCAAAATGCATTTGTTAAAGGAGATTTCTCGAGGTAATGACGGGAAGATTTTTTTTTCGATTTTTTAATTTTTCGTAGCCCTTGGGAGCCAAAAACCCGATTTTCGCTAAAAAAATCGGCTAATTTGTTGTTGAAAAATTAGTAATTATTAAAAAAAACAAAAAAGCTCTCGACAATACCTGGTGAATTATGTGAAGAAGTACTGTGCAAAATTTCAAAGCGATTGGTCCAGTAGATTTTGAGTTATCGTGCAAACGGACTTCAAATATGACAAGTCTCAGAAAAACGGTTTGAAAAACGCAGAAGAGAAGAGAATGGCATGGAGCAATAAACTCTCAAATACTCATAACTTCGTCAATTTTACTCCGATCGACTTGAAATTTTAACAGAATATTCTTGATATATTATGCATTCATTTAAACAATTAAACAAAAATGAAAAAAAAATTTAAATACTTTACCCCGCCCTTGATACAACAACATAATAATATACATTATGCTTTAATTGCTAATTTGTTGTAACAATTGCTCTAATTTAAACCTTTCATTATTTCAACAATATCCCTATATTTATAGCACTAATATATATATTTTTAAGAACACTTTAAGGAACATGATCTTGACATAACGAAACCTCGAGATAAGGGAAACTCGATATAACGAACTTCCCTAGAGATTCGTTATATCGAGGTTCGGCTGTATATATTTATTTTCATTGAATTTATTTATTTTATCTTTCATCGTATATTTTATTCTGTAGCAATACATTTTCGGACGATTTGTCGTAAAACAAACATTGTCAGTATTTATTTTGTAAATAAGCATCCGCATAATCATAACGATTCGAAAAAGACATGTTTTCCTTTCAATCCCGAAGTACAGTTTTTTGTTTTATCTTATTTTCGCGATTTATTCATTTATACTTTACACTCGATTATCTTCCGGTTTTTCATTGATTCGCTCATTTATTTATTTTTCTCAATCAATTCGCGGCTCATTTCTTCATTTATTAAATATCCATTGACACGACAACGCGCTCACTCGGATAATGGCGCTAATGGCGTCGAGTTTGTTTCGACGGAGAAATTCGTCAAAAGTGCACAAGATTTCACTCATAACGCATATCGATTTTCCGTGTAGCAAATGGGAGACCGGATTTTCAATCGCATTATACAATAATGGAAACGTGATTGCAAGGACGTATAGAACGAGATTTGCCGGGGTGACAAACAAGGACGGAAATTCGTTGAGGGGTGGATTTGAGTAACAACGGTGATAGCTTATATGCAGCGAACCTAGAGGAGAAGGGGGTTTGGATTACGCGCTTCGTTAATTGAATTATATGAGCGAAGCTCAACAGCGATTTTCAGACTGCCTCCGTCGCTCGATTAGACCCCTGAATACACGTTGATGATAATAAATATATACTTTCGACTTCTCCCCTTCGAAAACCGTCTGCATTCTGCTGACTCCAGTTGCACAAACTTTACCAGCTAAATTCCATTTCCTTTGAATAAATTAATTAATTCTGATTGGCAAATTCATTTATAAGCTGCATTTCAGTCCGGCTAAAAAAGAACTGGTTTTTCATTTCAGAGGAATATTCGATACTTGTTAATTTGTGTTTATTGACAATAGTAAAAAAAAACGGTATTGATACATATTTTAACTATTTGACGGATTATGCCTAGTTGTAGCAGTCGAAAAAAGCTCAATTTTGGAATTTTTTTCTTAGAAAATCGTAACAATAAATGTCTACTAAAAATGAGGATTTAAAAAAGAATCATCGATTTATAGACGATGTCTAAGAAGCACCACTAGAAAATGTCTTTTGCGGTGAGCAATTGCGGTGCGCCCTTCCGAGCCAGGTAAACTAATATAGAAAATCAAACAGATTTTGTTTGATATCAGTTTATCTTATGATTGATTGGAAAAATTTCCGCAATATCAAATTTGAAAAAAAAAATAGCGCGCGTTCAAAGTGAGTCTTGATTTTTCTGAATTTTTTTTTACATTTTTGCGAAAAAAATGGACATTTTTCGTTCATTAAATCGAAAGTTTATGTCGAAAAAAATTCTTCGATCAAATACTATATTTTTACATCCAGAAAGATCCCTAAAAGTTTCATAAAGATCAATGCAGTAGTTTTTGAGATATTTTTTCGTAACCGTCTTCGAAAACGTACTTTCGTAAAAAAAAGCGTTGACAATTTCGCACGACGCGACGTTCCGAGCGTTCCGACGTCGACATAGCGGGGCCGGGTGGAAATTCCGAACTTTGAATGCTCCGGCGGTTTAAAATTCGGAATTTTAATGTTCCGAAATTCAAGATAGGGCCGGGATGAAATTCCGTACTTTGAATTATCAGAACGCTCAAAACTCCAAAATAATACTACCCCGAAAGATCAAAACTCCGAAAATCTGAACACCGTCAAAATAATTCGGCTATGGAAGTTTGAAAATTTTCAAAATTTCCAATAAATCGACGAATAGTTTCAAGAATTGTTTAGTTTATTAAGAAGTGATTTTGTGTCAATTCTGAAATTTGTCTATACAATGTTATACGTTTTACATCATTTACAGTCGACTGTGTATACTTTCGGTGGCATGATCTTGACATGGGGGCCGGGTTGAAATTCCGAACTTTGAATACGCCGACGGTTTAAAATTCCTAATTTTGATATTTCGAAATTACAAGGTTCGTCAAGCTCATGCCAGTGAGAGTCTACACAGTTAACTGTAAATGATGTAGAACATATAACATTGGCGAGACAAATTTCAAAATTGACGTAAAATCACTTCTTAATAAAAAAAAAATATTGAAATATTTGGTCGATTTATTGAAAATTTTAAAACTTCCATAGACGAATTATTTTGATGGTATTCAAGATTTTCGGAGTTTTGGTCTTTCGTGTAAAATTCGTTCGGAGTTTTGATCTTTCGGGGTAGTATTATTTCGGAGTTTTGAGCATTCTGATAATGCAAAGTTCGGAATTTCAAGCCGG
Source organism: Ophion obscuratus (assembly GCA_964007375.1). Taxonomy (NCBI): domain Eukaryota; kingdom Metazoa; phylum Arthropoda; class Insecta; order Hymenoptera; family Ichneumonidae; genus Ophion; species Ophion obscuratus. Next base: position 19,014,896 of record OZ023313.1, read on the forward strand.
CCCCAACACAGCAGTCTCTAAATAAGCCATAAGACCATTTATAAGATGATATACTGTTAAAACATACTGATTTTGGAAAAAGTGATTTTGCGATTTTCGCAACTCAGCACAACCCCTTGAATTACTATTATTTTCTTATGTCAACCGCCCGCAAAAAAATCCGAAATTAACAATCCCTAATACCAGAAATATCACCGTATTTTTCCATCGGTCAAGAATTGTCACCAGCGTTTTTTATGGTGTAGAATCGAAGAAATGACAGCTGAAGCCTTATCAAACAAAAATAGTGGTAAAAGAATTAAAAGGAGATACGTTTCTTAGTCGTAATCTCAAATCTGCACTTTCAAAAGCTTCCCAAATGAGTCTGGAGGTCCAACAAGAAAACCGCAATTGCAAAGGAACAATTACTCTCCAGGAATTCTCACAAGACCAGCACACCGAATGCACACACGATCACGACCTATAGTAAGGTGTAGGAATAAAAGCAGAAAAATCAATGGGACGAAAAAATCATAGAAAGAGAAAGGGAGGGAGTAAAGAAGAAGCGAGATACAAGCGAAGAAAAAGACAATAGCAGTGCCAGACATAATGACAGAGATGTAGACTGAGGCAGAAACGAAAGGAAAAAGAGAAATCACAAGTGCACGAACAGCTACCACTTTCCACCAGGTACATCCAGGGCGTCGTCTCGAATGTCCCTAAGGGCATCCGGAGCTATTCTCGAGATCTTATTTTCCAGAAAACCATTCGCAAAGATATCTCATGTGGTTTGCCAGACGAATCCCTCACACAGAAAGGCGTAGCTACTACTCTTCCTCGTTAAACAAAATCAAATTGAAACAAAAAGAAAGACCACTTCATGTATTTTCATGCCATACGAACCATGAGGAGTCTTTGGGGAGCGAGGTATATATATTATTTTTCATTATTATTCCTTTTTTCCAATATGCTATTTGGTATCGCCACTTGCCATCATTGTGTACGTGATAACTTTTTTTAGAGATCGTTTTTGTGGGGGCGTACGCGAATTACGTAACGCAATGTGGGGGGGGGGGGCAGGCGTTACGGTCTACATACGTGGGGGGGGGGGTCAAGGTTTGCGTTAGGTCACGATTTGAGAACTGCGAGAAATAGCAAAATTTTTGCACGTTCAAGTTTTGAATTAAAAACTCTAAAACTTAACTTTTCATACGAAATATCTGTTAAGGGGGGGAGTCGCTGTGCAAGAACTTGCACAATAGCTTCCTCACTTTCCCCAAGAAAAATTTGAAAAAAAAAACATTTTTTTCGTTTTTTATAGTTCTTGAAAGTACATATGAGGTCCACGTGAATCCGGTGGACTTTTTCCCTGACCCCCGCCAATTCGATTAATTTTTTTAAATCTGATTCCATTGACTCTAAAGGACACCCTAATTTTTTTAAACATTTTTCGAAACAACCCTTAGTCAAAAAAATTCTCCGAAAAAAAACGCCAAGATTTAAAAATCTTAAAAAAAATTCCAAAAATGCGTGATTATGTGTAAAAATTTTCAAGCTATCACCCGCAGTGAAAGTATGATTTTTCTGTGCTTCTGAGCGATTAACGTTAAAAAAATCCGAAAAATTGACTGCTAACTGTTCAAGGTCCATGATCGTGATTTGGTTATACAAAAATGGTCAAAAAAAAATCATTATGGGTATCAAAATATTTAAGTATCCGCTCGATGTAAGGTTCTTGAATTTTTCGGTTTTTTTACGTTAATCGCTCAAAAAGCACAGAAAAAATCATACTTCCACTGCGGGTGATAGCTTGAAAATGGTTTACATATAATCACGCATCTTTGAGATTTTTTTCAGATTTTTAAATCGAGGCGTTAAGTTTTGGAGAATTTTTTTTTTACTAAGGGTTGTTGCGTAAAATGTAGAAAAAATCAGGGTGTCTTTTAGAGTCAATGGAATCAGATAAAAAATAAATAAATCGAATTGGTAGGGGTCAGGGAAAAAATCCATTGAATTCACGTGGAATACCTCATATATTGAAAAATATGTTAACAACATTTTTATTTACAAGTCCGAAAATTGACGGAGTTACAGTCAGTTTAGTGAGAACAGGTAGCGCGACCGGTTAGTGCCCTCAGTCCCTACAGGTGTGGCATCGTTCACAATAGATTAAGTGCATGCTCTAATTATTTTGTGGAATATAATAAAGATGAAGAACCGTCATTTCGCCCGCGGCTAGATACTTTAATGTAAGTATCAATATTTTAGAAAAAACATAACTTTATATCAAGGAAAACAGAACGAAACCTTTAAACGCGTTTTTCTCGAAACTACTTAATTCGACCTTGTCTCAGCGAATATTCAAAAACTTAACAACCGATCTTCAATTTTTTTTTGCCATTTTCGTAATCGCTGTGACTAAGGTTATACGTAGCCGATTTTTTAAATTTTGATAATTATTTTTAAAGACTGCTTGAATACAAAAAACGGGCGAAAATAGAAAAAAATGTCCAACCTGTGCGTATTTTGTAAAAAAAAACAAAATAAAAAAACGGCTACGCGTAACGATAGCTACATTTGTATAGATATCGATAAATTGTTGACTTTTTATCTACAGATAACCGTTCATAAAGATATCGATGGTACAGTGAAGAAAATTTTTGTTCGCCGTCAAATCAAGGCATATATCTCGGTTAATTTTCAAGATTTTTTCATAAAAAAATGTATAAAACTAGTTGAATATATACTTCATAAAATGAGTATAAACCCGATCTTCTCATAATTAGTTATGTCTCGGAAAAACCGCAATTATTGACGACAAAGCACCTGGTACGTGGAGGGAGGGAGGGTCAAAAATTGATAAATTGGCGTAACATAATTTGTGTACGCCCCTGTTCCCTATTGCGTGAAGGAAAATGCGTTTTTGCCCAACGATCAAAATTATCATTAGGTCTGATCATCGACCGAACGATAAATTTTCAAAAATAACTTTCAAATATTTGTTACTCGATCAATGACTGGACTGTACAAAGCTCAAATGCGAAAAAAGAATGAAACTTAGGTGGTCATCATCAGCAGATCCAACACGAATCCATCAGCCGAAATTGCAGGCGCCAGTATTGTGAAAATCCTCGCGGGATTGCTGTTCGAGACTGAGCAAAGACGAAATGAGAGTATTTTCGGATACAAGTCGAAGCAAGTGAAATGTGCTGAAAGCTCCAGGCATCAATGTGACTTTACCGAAGTATGCGACTTTGTTCTCCTATGCTGTACTTTCCTCAACCGAAAGTTTTCAATTTATTGTTCCGACTCTTCCGCTAACCGAACGACTTTTAGATTACGGCAAAGGAGTGTGAGCCTGCAAATGTCTTTTCCAAATGCTTTTTCCGAGCCACGGAACTCCTCACGGCAAAGCTCGATGACCTCGAGAGCGCTCTTTGATATTTTCCTCTCGTCGATATTCTCTTGAGATTTCACGTCGCAAGGAGGGCTTTGCCGGGTGCGGCAGCATCGAAGATCGTACCCTGGCTCGACCACGGTAGGGCCCTTTCAATTTCGCGGTGGATTTCGGATCCCGATCCACTTGGCAATCTCTCGTACTCTTACGGTTCTTCCGCCTCGATTGTACCGCTTTCCTCGTCTTCCATCATCTCACTCTTACGACCTCCACAGTCTCTCAGATGGGAGAGGTAGAAAGGAGATGATTTTTGAATCACCCTAATGTGCCACTCTTTCCTTTATCCCTATCCATACTTGGGTTTCGCAACTTCTTGAGCTTTTGCATCCCTATCGTTACGGATAACCATCCTCTCGCACCCTCCCACGCACTCCCTGTCTCTTTCCGTTCCTCTTTTTCTTTCCCTCTGTTCCTCTTCTCCGATCTGTCCCTTTTAGTAGCAGCGTGGTTATCGTGATCTCGTGGATATCGTCGAAAGCCCCTGATCCAAGGGTGGCAACTCTGCCTATGAGGGATGTGCGGTAGTCGATATTAACTTTGCTGTCGCCACCGCAACCTCTTTCACGTCTAACCTATCGGGAAACGAACTTCTATCGTTGGTGGCGATTACACGGCCGAAAGCTCTATGTTAAATAAAGTACGTTCGCGAACTTCGACAACGTCACGGTACAGCTTTCGCAGTCGAAGGACATGGAGTTTGCTCAAAGTATTACTTCTAAAGACCACTATAAGTCGCACATATGGAACTTATCGGAAAAGGATTATTTTCATTCCCAATACCCACTTTCCTCAATCGGTCTTCCACATGTCAGATCGGACTTTGAACTTGCGGTAGATATTTTTTGTTTGTTTTTATTCGCTCGCACTTCGCAAAAAAGCGGAGTGTTATTCTTCATTTACTTGTCATCTGCACTTCGCCATACCTTCTACGCTTACAAGGAACATCGGTGACACCCTTCGATGTTGTTGAAATTTGGATATGTTATAAAGCACCGAAAAGTAAGCAATACGTATTTTTTTTAATCGGCGGAAAAACGGTTTTAAGTGGTGAAACCACCCCTTAATATAGATGTGGTTCACCCCTTAATTTTATTTTTTGCAATGTCACTATAGCGAATTTTTCATTGCTTGGGATTAGAAAAATGTTTGTTTTTGTTTCATTAAAATCGGTGGACTCCTCGTGTGTGAAACTGCTATATTACCCCTAGAGATGCCTTTTTTCGAGGGGTGATTTCATCCCTTAAAACCGTTTTTCCGCCGATGAAAAAAAATACGTATCGCTTACTTTTCAGTGCTTTATAACATATCCAAATTTCAACAAAATCGAAGGGTGTCACCTGAGGGATGTTCCTTGTTAGTTATATATTGAATAATAATAGATAACGAGTTTAGAAGTTGGCTTCGAAAAAAAATGTAGCCTATTTTTGAAACGAGTAACATTTAAAGTTTTTGTCAGGTTGGCGACAATAGTATCCTTATACATCGCCATTATTATAATCTATACACATAAAAGAATTCCATGACTGACCCATAGACAACGCACAGCGTAAACCGCTGAAGATAGAAACATGAAATTTGGAAGATATGTTCATTAGAGGTGCAATAACAAGGAACAGTTGCGAGGTAGATCTCTCCGATTTCGATGAAATTTGGCATGCTTGTAAAATGGGAAAAAATAGGCGACACGTGTTTTTTTATATCTGCGGAACCCGATTTTTAAGGGTTGAAACGCACCCTCAAAAATTGGGGTGTTTTTTTTGTTTTTCGTCGATAACGTTTTAACGGTACGATATATGAAAAAAATTATAATTGCAACAATGATTATTTTTTCGTGTACTTTGGAGATGAGAACGATAACGTTATCGACGAAGAACAAAAAGCACCCCTATTTTCGAGGGTACGTTACACCCCTGAAAAATCGGGTCCCGCAGATATAAAAAAATACGTGTCGCCTATTTTTACCCATTCTACAAGCATGCCAAATTTCATCGAAATCGGAGAGATCGACCTCGCAACCTTTCCGCGGAAAGGATTTTTCGAAAATCAACTTCTGAGGAGGTGAAATGGGGTGTAAAAGTTTGTATGGAATTGTATTCCTTGCGTGCATCAATGCTTATAGTCTACATGGAAAGATTATATTCTACATGGCAAGAACGGAAAAAAACTGCTACATCTCGCAGGATTGCGAGCGACAAGTAAGAACAGCAGACTGTGAAAGCTACGAGTGCAAGGGAGATCCCTAATCACTGGTGGGGAGAAAATCCGGTCGTCTAATTAACTTTTTCCCTCGCTCTTGCTCTTGACCAACAAAACATTCAATTAAAAAATTATTTTTAATATCAATACATTTTAACTTATGATTATTTTTATTATTATAAAAATAAATATTTTATCTTAAATTTCAATTCAATGCAAAAAGAACATTTTTTTGAGAATGAGAATTTTTGGTTGGAGTAAAGTAGCCTGCCCTCGCCCTACAATATAACGAGACTCGTTCGATAAGAACGACGCCACCCTCGTCATCACAAATTAAACCACCGAGTTCGTGCCACCCCATTTACATCGCAAATAACTTTAGTTCGATAGAAAAATGTTTCGCACTATGTACATACGATGGGTAATTCGCTGACTGATTATTGGTCGAAGAAAATACTCGGCTCTGAACGGGATCAATAGATGTCGTAAGATTATTACCCAAACCATTCTTTCAATTTCTTCGATTACTATTTATACTAATATGAAAAAATATCCTAACTTCAGTCGTTTTTCAATCAAACGATTTAACCTCGAGCAGCTTCGTATTGAAATTCGACGCTACTGGGCCGTTTTTCCGGATCTGAAATTGTCGCTACTCGTCAATATTTTGGTTTTAAGCAGCATTCGAAAATAATAAAAAAAAATCGCTTACTCACTTATATTTTTGTCTCGATACTGCGGCGACACACCCACGGTGAGGTAGATCATCGAAATCCAAACTACTAGCCAACACCTTTCCATGTTGTACCTGGAAAAAATAATCGTTCTTTTGTTACTGGAAAAAGCTCCACCGTGAATATCTACTGAGCACCACAATTCGGTAAGTAAAGGCTGAAAACAATGAAATCTATTTATGATCGCAGTGATGTAGTGTAAGAAAAGTACTACGTTAACCCCAACCGATACTGGTGGATGGGCAGTCGGGGTTCGGCTGGGAATGGGTTTTTCACAGTTTCCCCGTGCCCTTGGCAAATTCGTTATCGGATAGCTTAATGTGGGAGCCTGAATTAGAAGGTAAAAAAGTGTTTTTTTTTTTTTAATTTTTTGAGAAGTAAAAACAACGATTGAGCTCAGTAAACATTGAGGTATATTTTCATGTATATTTGAAATGTATAAAAAAAATGTTTTCAACATGAAACAATAAATGGCTGTAGATTTATCAGCCTATTCTATGTGCGTCTTGCCACTGCAGTCCCCAATCAGAGGGAAAGATGCAGCTCGAAATTCTTGACGGAAACAAAAAACCAATATAATTTTCAATCGCCGTATATTTTTCTTCTGGTGAATTAACGGGTTATACGCAGTTAGAAATTTAAAAAAAAAACAATTTTTTTTATTGCATTTTTGGAATATACAAATATGTGAGTATATTCCCTGAAAATTTCAAATCGATCCAGCGAATATTTTTAGAAATACACACATATTTGTAAGGACACTCGGAGCGCTACAGAGTAAGCGCGCCAAACTTCAAACGCGTTTTTCTCAAAACGGTGTTTTCAAAGTCGGTGAGTACGATTTCTCAAAAACGGCTCAACCGATCGGTCTGCAATTTTAACACAACCTTGTCAGATATATTCTTCAGGTATTGATCGAAGGAATAAGATTTCCGATAATTATTTCTATTTTTTTTCAACGATTTAACGAAAAAAATTTGGTCGAAAATCAAAATTGTTTCTTTCCGGAGCCACCATTTTGTTAAAAATTGAAATTTCGACTATTCCTTCGATCAATACCTGGAGTCATCTATCCCCTAAAAGAATCTTTTTGGTTTTTTCATTTTAGGGAATCCAAACCGGAGATATTTTGCTCACCGCCGGACACTTTTTTTCGGGGACCTCCAAGAGACTTTCTACAGGAGTAATGTTAATGAATATTTTTGAAAATGAAAAATGCCAATCTGAAGCTAAAAGATGCCACTACACTGCCTAATACTTTTCATTTTTCCCAAATGAAATCCTTTTCCAGAAAAAAATCGTGAAAAAACGACTTTTTCGGCCTTGCAACTGCGTATAACGCCTTAAGAAAAAGCTTAAAAAATCGTGAAATTATAACTTTTTCAGGTTAAACAAAATGTGTTTAGAAAAAAGATACTATAGCGTGCAATAAAAATTATTTTAAAATGCTTTTTCAATGACTTTTTTCATTCACTTAGAAGAGATTTTCATACTGAAGAAAATAAACTTTGATTTAATTCAATAGGTCGTTTAGTTTTTTTTGCTGTCACGCCGGCCAATTTGGAAAAATCGTGAAAATGAAAACTGGAGAAAACGCGCTCCAAAGTTTTCAATAGGAGCAAATATCAATATCAAATATAAATCACTTCTCTGTTTTTGATCTTGTAGCTTCGAAAATATTTACAATTGGCCTCTGTAACTTTGTGAATATATTCTTGGATAGTTTATCTATCGATGTCAGCAATTAAAAAAAAAACGATGTTTCGGACTTTCTAATTCAAGCTCCGGCCGTGGACGCGACGGAAGTTAGGTTAGATTTGCGAAGTGCAGGGAGGGAGTGACAGGAAGGAGTTCAAGTTGGAAGGGTAATACGTAAAAACCCGGTGTACATTGGAACTAAGGAAATAATAATAAAGGATTTTTTTAAATACCTCGTTAAGGCGGTCATACCATGTGACAGGTCCAAAAGAACGAAAAAAAAAAATTTCCCACAAATTCCAAAATATGTGTGCATGTTATGTGGACCCGGCATAGCAGACTAACGGTGAGTCAACATTTCCTTCGTGTAGATCGTACTTGAACTTTTAAACGCGTTTTTCTCCAAACTGTATCTTTGATATATCATGATATCTCAGAAACTATAGACGGATTTCGCTCAAATTTTTATGGCATAGTCACGATGTCTATAGTTCTTACCCGAACTAGAATATTTCTGATTTCTGCCATAGTTTATATTTACACTGAAAAAGTCGAAAAAAATGTCGTACCTTGGAACTTCACTTTTAAAACCATGCAAAAAATGCAATTTTCGATATTTTTCCTTTTCTGTAACTCCGGCGATAGCCTCAGGTCTATAAATTAAAATGCCGTTTGATTTTAATATTTCCGGTGAGCAAAACCTCCGGAATCAAGGCGGCCGTCAACCAACTTTCTTTACACATGAGTGTTTCCAAACGGTGTAAAGTCGATTCAACTCGTTATTTTTGTTTGATAAAATTCTGAGGGACTTACGAAGTGTTAATAAATGTGTGGTAAAAGTTTAAAGACAGTGTATTTTCATGGTTTATAAAAAAAAATCCCGAAAAAATAGCTGTCACGTGACGTTGTTAACGGGAGGGTAGGGGTTTCAGCGTGAAAAAAAAACACTTTTTTCGATTTTTTTTCATCCATATGGATAGAGTAAATTTATTGAAACCTTTTGTACATTATTAAGTGTCATTTCAAGAACATTCCGCGAAATTTGTACGCGAAAATATCCACAAACAAGCTGGTGACAAAGCTTTTTCAAGAACGCCTTTGGAAAAACACGATGTGCGGTGTTCACTGTATCTCAGCTAGAAATTATCTGAAATCAGGTACCATTAAAATTTAGTCAAAGTATCATCAAATCCTCCCCCCAACGGTCTTTGATAATTTTTTTTCCATTTCTAAATTTTTGGTGGTCATGTAAAGTGAAAAGTGCTATTTTTCATGAAAAATTTCGCCATTTTAGGGGTGGAAAACCTCCTCAATGTAAAAAAATCTCAAACTAGCCGTTGGGGGGAGGTATTTTATATGTCGAAAGTGTGTACCAAGTTTGAAATAATCGGTCGTGTAATTTTCAACTGGCAGTGAACACGGACTTTGAAAAAGTGGTTTCGAAAAAAACGCGGCACCGGCTTGTTTGTGGATATTTTCGCGTACAAATTTCACGGAATGTTCTTGAAATGATATTTAACAATGTACAAAAGGTTTCAATAAATTTACTCTTTCCATATAGAGGAAAAAAAATCGCAAAAAAATGTTTTTTTTTTCACGCTGAAACCCCTACCCTCCCCTTAGAAGGAGTCACTTTTTCCGCAAACATTAGATTTAAAATCCCTTCCCTTGGCGCGACATCGCACACATACGAAACTATTAATTCACGCCGTACGATACACATCAGATTGGATTATTGCCCCGAAAGGGCACACTCGAGATGAAAGTCCAACATTCATATGCAGTCCTCGATCATTCGTGAACGAATAGTGAAATCGAAAAGCATGCGATGGACAGGATCATGAAAGCGGCACGATTGACGATGCACGTTCTCATACCGCAATTAAAACTGTAACACGGTCTTCATGGCTCACGGTATTTGATGATGTTAACTGAGGTGGTTACCAAAGTATGAAAAAGCGCTCGGTGTGGCAACAATTTCAGTAATATTTTTCCCGGTCATTGATACATTGCGGTTATTATTGGCTCGTACCTATATAGAAGCCTACGAGGTTCGATAGGTGTTATCGGCAAAAGCTGATAATCTGCTGATCGTTTCCATTTCATATCCGGACCGCATTATATATCCTCCATTCGTTTCTCTCTGGATTTCGTGAAAAATTACCAGAAATTACCAGAGGTAAATTCACAAATAATGTACACAAGTTTTCCCATGCATGCCAAACAAATCCTTTCGTCGCGATAAAACAATGCAAATCCCGTTATGCAATGAGTAAATATTATTTTGGAGACATTCGTACAGACAAGGGTGAATGCACACTGAGAGGTCCAAGAAAAAAATTCCTCAAGAATAGTCTATTTTTTAGCAATGGGACATTTCGACTCCGAAGATAAAAGTTCTGTCTTGGCTGCCGAGAGAACAGGGGCGAAAGCCTTTATTTTTTTAAAGGACAATCCCTTGGGGTCGCGTCTTCTCGAGCATGTTTATTCCTCGGACCAGTGAGCTTATTTATCCTTCAAACGTTCCTTCCTCCGTGAGCCCTCATCGCTTAAAGTTCACTCCCTGATCTTATACAATCCTTCATATCCATGGCTGGTGAGGGGTGGTTTGGGTGGCTGCGGGGAAACAGTTCGAGTGCGGGAAAGGTTAGAGAACCCGGGCTCGGTTATCCACGTCCAGTATGTCGTTTCACGGCTAGACGCCTCCGGATACTCCCATCGGACATCTCCCTCACCCACTGAAACTTTCGCCACACGCTTACGACGTTTTTATCCGCAAGGGGAAAAATGTGCCTCGGAAACGAGGACATTGAAAATCCCACAAACTGACAGTTTGAGAAAACGTAACAAAAAGAAATTAACAATGGAAAAGGTTCCTTCGCGAAAACACGCGATCATTTAATTCAAGAAAAAGTGAAATTATTGAATGCTTATCGATTTGCGACTGAATTGACAGTTCAACCGATGAAGATCCAAATCGTGCTAAGTATCCGACCAGAGTTGGGGCTCGGGGCTCCTGGGAGTGCGCTTCAGCGAATGGAGAGCTTGCTACGTATAACGGCGAATATAACGATTGACCTCCCAATGCCTTGGAAGCAATTAAGCTGATTTACGAAAAACTTAGCGATGATAACTTATTGGAAAGATGCAGAGGTGCTTTTACACAAAACAACATCAAAGGTTACAACCAGCTTATCTGGAAGATAAGCCCAAAGATTCTTCCGAGTGGATCCATTCCAGTGGAAATGGCTGCTTACGTCGCTGTCTGTTTTTCCAATGAAGGATTTGTTTCTCTATTGAACATGCTGCAAGCGATGGGGTTAGGGCAGAGCGGGCTCTTACGAGCCGCTGGGTCTCCTGCGCCACCCACACTAGCACACAGACGGCACATGCTAGATACAAGTGCAGCATGTCAGAAGAAGCGGTAGGGGTTTGAAGGTCACGTACTTTGCTACTATTTTCGCGTCAAAAGTAAAAAAAAACTGTTCGTCGTATCTTTTGGTCCCCATCCCATGCTTTTGATGTTACGGCAATCGAGTAAGTGTATTTTGATGTCATAATAGTGCATTTATAGACATATGTGCATATGCACTATATAGTGCATATATAGTGAAAAATGAGGAGATGATTTAAAAGAAATAGCATAAAGCCAAAAATCTCGAAAACCGTGAGACCTTTACTAAACCGAAACTCCATCATATAGTAGGACATGACCTGACTTATCGACGGTTGCAGGATTATCCATTAGTTACAGGACACAGGACAATATATATATGAGGCATTCCAGGCATTCGATTTTTTTAAATCATGGTTGACGAAAACCCTGATAAGGGGTTGAAGCAAAAGCCCAGACATCATGAATTTAACACCAACATTTTTATATCTGACACTGTATTTTTGGGAATTTTTTCAGACTTGTCGATTACGGCCATCGAGATGTTCAAAAAAAAAAATTCAAAAATTCATGACGCGCTCAAGTTTGTTTTGAAAAATCTTAAAAAATTGTAATTGCTTGATAGAATGAGAGTAATGATAGGAAAAATCGGGAATCAGATTTGAGGGGTCGCGGGTCAGACCCAGGTCGAATTGGTATGAAATGCCCCATATACATATATAAGGTATGTGAATCCTGTGTACTTTTTCCTTGACCCCCGCCATTTCGACTAATTTTTCAAATCTGATTCCATTGACTCTAAAAGACACCCTGATTTTTTTTTTTACATTTTTCGAAACAATCCTTAGTAAAAAAAATCTTCGACAAAAACGTCCCGGTTTGAAAATCTGAAAAAATTCCCAAAAATGTGTGATTATATGTGAAAATATTCAAGCTACCACCCGCAGTGGAAATATGATTTTTTCTGTGCTTTCTAAGCGATTAACGTTAAAATAAATCCGAAAAATTGACTGCTAACTGTTCAAGGTCCATGATGGTGATTTGGTTATTCAAAAATGGTCGAAAAAATTCATTGTGGGTATCAAAATATTTAAGTATCCGCCCGAAGTAAGCGGTCCTTGAATTTTTCGGACTTTTTTAACGTTTATCGCTCAGGAAGCACAGAAAAAATCATACTTCCACTGCGGGTGATAGTTTGAAGCTTTTTACATATAATCACGCATTTTTGGGATTTTTTTTCAGATTTTTAAATCGGCGAGTTTTTTTGCGGAGAATTCTTTTTTGAGTAAGGGTTGTTTCGAAAAATGTAAAAAAATATCAGGGTGTCTTTTAGAGTCAATAGAATCAGATAAAAAAAATAATCGAATTGGCAGGGGTGAGGAAAAAAGTCCACCGGATTCACGTGGAATACCTCACATATATATATATATATAAAAATATCGAATTTAAACCATTTCGACCACAGTTTTTGGAGGCTAAAGTTTTCTGAATCTCGTCCACGAGAAGTGTGCAGCTTGGCGATAAAATAACTGACAACCGTACAAAGTCACCACCATTAAACAGGGCCGTTTTTGCGTAGGGGAGAAGCTGCCGAAGAAAAGGAAATCCGCGTACGACCAGGAGGATTTGCTTAACTTTGTCGTAAAGGTCGTCGGGAGAGAAAGAGAAGTCATTCGAATTCCAGCAGTTTTATATTTCTTAAAGCTGTCGAGTTTAAGCGCGAATCATAGGGGGAGGATTTCTTTCCGAGACGAACGGGTAGGAACGAAGAAATGACAGAGTTAAGTCGACATTGGAGCGGTGCGGAGGAAAACAAAGACTATGACCAGGAAGAGATGGATAAGGGGCTGGCGTGACTCTCTCTCTCTCTCTCTCTCTCTCTCTCTCTCTCTCTCTCTCTCTCTCTCTCTCTCCCTCTCTCGTGCTATACCTTTCCACCTTTTTCCCCACACATCTCTTTCACTTTCTTGCGCAAACTTCCTTATTTCTCCGACCCCACAATGTCGCGGTAATGTCCACCATTCGTCAGGTACGTCAAGAGGCTTCCTGCCGAGCTTTTCTCCAAATCCCGGAGACCCCAATTTTCATCTCTTCACGGCCAGCGTCCACAGTGAGACGAATCGAAGGAGCGTGCGCGAGATGGAACGGTCTTTGCAGATCGTCGAAGTAATCGAACACGAATGGCACGTTGGGAAAAACAAAGTTCTCCCTCATGTCGGAGGAAAAGAAACTTTTGTTTTTAATTATCGAGAAGTTCCACGATCACGAATATGAAATAAAAGAAAGTGCAATGAAATCTTGCTGCTAAAATCCGCCTACGCTACGGAGAAGCTTCCCTCTTTATCCTCCTTTGATTCGATTCAATGTGAAACATATTCTTCTTTCAATAAAATATAAATATCAGTATTATTTTAACGAGCAAACAAAATAATGAGCATGGTTCGGAGAATCCATTTCGAGGAAACGCCAAAATATTTTAATACCGAAAAAAAATTGAGATATAAATCAAGCGATTCTTCATTTTAAAATGTTTCCAATTTGCCGAAATATCCCAATTATTTCCGTGGAGTTTATTATACGTGACTGTGCCGCTTTTTTTCCGCATATGATATCAATACGATACGAACCCAAACCATATTACTCTAAAATCAAATTTGCGTTCAATTACTCGAGTTACTCGTGCGAAACGCTCTCCCCTCGTACTATTTTGCTTCGGCAGCCCTTCGGCTGCTATTTGATTCGACGAATCCGAGTTCGATTTATTTATACGGAATGTGATTTTGCGCCGCGGGTTGGCCGGCACGAAAAAAAGGAAAAACTCCATTGGGTGTTGAAGGGAGTTCCGACAGGCAGCATTAAAAAAATAGAGAAAAGCTTTTTTCTATCATCTTTTCGAGTGGGAAAATCCGTCGTTAGCATTTATTGTTTTGAATATTTCGCGACGAAATTATTGTGAAGAAATAATTTTAAAAATGATTTGTGAAGATCAAAGGGCCGATTGTTTTTTTTTTCGTCTGCTCCCATGGCTTTGTTGGGCCTCTGAGCATCATCCTGTTTCCATCCGATCAATCGGTCTCCGCGTCAATATAAATGATTCGTCTCTCCTGCATCTGCTATAACGATCTTCGTAGGAAATCCCTCGAAATAGGATTGAATTCGAATCTTTCCGGCAAAAAACATGCTAAACAAGTGGCGTTTGAAAGAGGCAAAACTGGATGGCAAAAGCAGCGAAGAAGAAACAATTGGAACGACTTTGACTTCTCGCGGGTAATCCCTACCTGCAGGCAGTAGGAAAGTTCGGATGGGCTCGTCTGTATGGCTCCATCGTGTTCCTATATAGATTGTACAGTTGCTACGTGTACCAAGGATGTCAGAAGACCAAATAAAAGGCCAACAGCCGAAAAAAGACATCACGGACGGCTCACGAGGTTGTTTGCAGTGTATGTAGTGATGGTATCGGAACGAAAAATCAATAGCTTCTATTACCGAACTACACAATGCAGTGGCCGTGCCTGGAAGATTTTTTCCCCTCGCGGTTTCCTACGCTTGTTATTTCTTCCACACAAAGCTTCTTTCTGCCCAGTTCACTTCCGGTAACCCAGTCAATACCTTCTTTATTTTCGTACTTGCTTTGTCGGATCTCGCAACCTTGTTCCTTCAAAGTAGCAGGCCAATTTTCTTTGATCTTTCCAATGGCAAGCTGAAAGGAAGTTCCAACGGGGCGAGCTTTCAGTACGGTGATACCCCGACCCAACGATATTCCTACTACTATTGTTCCAATAGTCGAAAAGAGCTCATTTTTTAGTTTTTTAAAAGATAATCGTGATGATAATTTTGTCTAAACACTAAACAGTGTGTGCGAGCACAGTGCTCCCGTTGGAGTTTGGTGGGGTGGCGGTGAGGCGAATGAGTGTGAAAAAAAAACAATATCGATGTTTTGACAAAACGATGTTATTTTTGGTAAAGTTTAACATCGTTTCAGTTTATTTGAGTTGCTGATATTGATTAGAGACAGGTAGGTAAATACAATGAAAGTACTAATTATTAATATAATGAGAACGGTTGGTCAGGAATTTTCAAGGTTATGGCGTTATTTGTTGTTAAGGGCCACTCTAAAGAGCCGAAAAAATATGTTTTTTGGGGATTTTTTTTCTGAAAAACTACAAAATAAACCGAGATTACAAAAAAGGGTGCTTATAATACATATCAGTGACTGTATACAACAATTTTTTTGAAGCGATTAATTTCAAAATGGCGGCTGTGCAGCGGTTATCTCAAAACTGCATTTTTTAAGTTGGCCGGAAACATAATTCAGACAACTTTCAACCGATTCACTTGAAATGTTGAATATATCTTGAAAATTACATTGTCTATGGAAGTACGTAGGATTTTGTTTTTATATTGCATAGTTCATTTGTTATTAACAATTATCTGACGATTTTTTAGGCAAATTTTTCACTTTCCAAAAATTCGCCTAAAAAATCGTCAGATAATTATTAATAACAAATGAACTATGCAGTATGAAAAAAATCCAACGTACATACATAGACAATGTATTTTTCAAAATATATATTTTTTAAAAATATTGTACACAGTCACTGATGTGTATGATAAACACCCTTTTTTGGAATCTCGATTTATTTTGTAGTTTTTCTGAAAAAAAAAATCCCCAAAAAGCCTATTTTTCGGCCTCTAGAGTGGCCAAAGGCCTTAATTCGTCAACCGTCTAATGGGACAAGCTATCGCAAAGCCGCAATATTTTACAACGTACCGCTATTTACGTTAGAAAGAGAGAATTGAAACGAGTTAAGTATTTGGTTCTTCTTAAACCGGTGTTTCTACGAGGGGAGGAAAAAAAACTTACAATTGATTAAAATGATATGGAAGCGAGATTATTTTAGATTAGATTATTTGAGATTATATATTGAGAATGGAACCACTTTTATATGCGAAAGATACCAACAATACGTGTCTCATCATTTTCTCAGGGCTGTTTCATCTTGCCCCGCATACCGGGTAAGATGGGAAAAGTAAAGGTAAAGTAAAAGGAAAAACTTTAATTGAAAATATATATGGTATGGTATACATCAGAAAGACTGGTGTTTTGCTTCCAAAATTAAAAAATTAATAGCCGTTGATTAGTTTCAAAAATAATTAATACGACTCACTCATATATGTATTGTTTTATTTGAACATGACCTTAGCGTTATCATCTTGCCCCTACTTCCCCTTGAAAAAGTATGATCCAAAGAACACTGTAATTTTTTTGGTGTAAAAATATGTAATCATAATCGATTTACAGCCGATGTCCGGAAAGCACCTCTCGAAAACGTCTTTTTTGGTGAGCAATGCGATTCTGACCCAAATTATCTAATATTAAAAAGTCAAACAGATTTCGTTAGTATATTAGTTTGTCCTATGATTAATCGAAGAAATTTCCAAAGTAGCAAATTTGAAAAAATGGCGTGTTCAAAGTGAGAGTATTGGTTTTTGCGAACAATTAGGCATTTTCGTTCATCAAATCAAATGTATATACCGGAAAAAAAACCTTGCATCAAATACAATTTTTTTGAATCTAGAAAAAGTTCTAAGAATTTCTGGAAGATCTACGCAGTGATTTTTGAAATATTTTTCTGGCCGACTTTGAAAACGCACTTTCGAGAAAACAGAATTTAAAGTTTCAAACGACGCTCCGAGCGTTCCTACGCGCGTGTACATAACAGCCTATAAATCTGTCCATTTTGATCAAATGACCTTGAAATGTTTAGGGAACATGTATAAAATGATATTGGTACTGTTAAAATATATAGGTTTTGGAAAAAGCGATTTTTCGACTTTTACCATTAGGCATACCCCTTAAGCAACTGTTTCCCCTCACGACACGCAGAACATTTTAAGAATCTCGCAATGAGTTGAGACGGAAAATAAACCCGATAGGTGTTTTAAAAAGGTTATGATGATGTATTGAGGCTGCAGACGCAATTTTTAAAGAAAAACAGTCGGCACAGGATATAAAGACGATAAAACTTTTCATTGACTAAGGATACTCAATTTTCGTATACAATTGGTGACGTAATTCTTATGGATATATATATATATATATATATATATATATATATATATATATATATATATATATATATATATATGAGTAACTGATATTATTTACAATATTTAACGTATGAGATTGTTTTGCAACTTTCAAATTTTTCGATTCAAGTGACGCATAGTGCAAAATTTATCTGCATTTTCCATCCGACGCATTAAGATATTATTTTGCCCATTCTCTATTAACGCCGAGTAGTCAAAATCAAAGCTTGACCGAGGGAAATCTGTGACCACCTGTTGCATACAAAATCGTTTCATTGTTCTGTCAGTCTACCTCATACTGCTCCACGTCTTCGTTCAATAAAACCCGACAATCTCCATCGCTGCATATAACGCTCGTGTCTTCCAATTTCGAGCCAAATAAACGTCTCACTTGCTCCGATGAAGCCTGTCCCTGATAAAAAAAAACAACTAATCGTCAGATATCCCATTCTGTTTATTAAGACAAGGGAGGAAACTATTCAGTTTAATTAAAGAGGTTGGAGCGGTCCGGTTGAATTCAATGACGGTTTTTGATTTTTTTTTGTTCAACGAACCATAGAAAAATGCATACGACGTATATGATAATATGATTTATTCTGTATATGATAATTTTTCATAAAATATATCATTAAAAAGCAAAATTATGCATTTTCATATTTTTATTACGTGAACAAGAAAAACGTTTGTGTTACTACCAACTTGAAAAAGTATGGTAGTAACACAATTCTACCATACTTTTCACGTTTTCGTAATAATCATCGATAATGTTATCGATGATTATTACGAAAATGTGCCTGAGTGAATGTTTTATGCAACTCCGAAAGGAATTATAAATAATTTATAATTTTGCCTATTTATATTTTTTTCGCGAGATTATTTATTATTATCATTAATATTAAGTGTTGCCAAAATACGACAGAATATAAATACTTTATTGTTCAATATTCAATATACAGGGTGTCCCAGAACTGAATGCGTTCTCTGAAATTGGGAGTTGGGGGTGAAATTCTGAGTCGATTGATATAAGCATGTATGGGTCTCAAGTCAACCCCTGAATTATTATTAATTTTTAAAGACGGGCCAATCAGGAACGCTCGTTGAGCCGGCGTACGTCGATGAGCGATACGCGTGTGTGTGTTGGCACCTGTAGGTGCGGTGCTCACGCAGTCACGCTAGGCACCACTACACGCGTGTATCGCTCACCGACGTACGCCGGCTCAACGGGCGCACCCGATTGGCCCGCCTTTAAAAATTAATAATAATTCACGCGTTGATTTGAGACCCACACATGCTTATATCAATCGACTCAGAATTTCACCCCCAACCCCCCATTTCAGGAAACGCATCCAGTTCTGGGACACCCTATATATGGTTTACGATGGGCAAGATGGGTTTTTTTCTTTTCCAAGTGCTTACAAAGGTTTAGTTTGCGTTAATCCGTTGTTAGAAATGGTTTATTTTAGTGCTAAATAGCAAAAAAATAAGATCACCCGTAGTGTAAACGTCTTGCTCATCTAACCGCGCGTAAAATTACATACATTAAACTATTTTTTATTTCTGGTGTTTTAGAGTTAAAAAAATAAAGAAAATCGTAAAGACCCAGTATAGCCTAGACAATAACGTATATTCTTTTTTTTTTCAAAATCTGGGATTGTGGCTAACGCTCCAACCTCCTTAAGAACCTCATATTCGTCGTAGCAGCATGAGAAAGTAAACAAATATCTGTTATAAAACGAAGCTTCCATTCTAATTTTCGGTTTAAAAAAAATGCCTTACTACTTTCGCCTTTCTGCGCGTTTAACATCGTCCTCTTTTATCTGAGTTAACCCTTCGGATAGGACGCCACAAAGCTACCAAAGAAAAGCTTACTCACCTACATAAATACACATAAAGGGGAGTGGGCATAGCTCGCGGATAAATTATAAACGAATAACCCGTACAGGAATAAAATAAAGAACATCAAAATAATAAATTATTCAATTCCAATTGTCATCACTCTCATTATTTGCATGGCTTCAGGCGAATGGCGCTAAACCGAATAAGAGAAGTTCGACGTCAAGAATTCGGCACGAAATTTAATGAATAATTATTTGATGAACAGGGAATAAAAGGAGAGAAGAATTAAAAAGCGATAAGCGTTGAGGGCCACGGAAGAAGGAAGGGAACATTGGGAATGGTAAGTGGACGAGGGAAACGAGGTGGTGTATAGGAGGGAACGTTACACTTCCTTGATGCTGATGTTATCCGCGCGCGAGGTCGCCACCAACCGACCTTTCCGGGTTATAATTAAACGAGTCCCGGACCCCGAAACCTTGTTCCACAAACTTGTTCTTTGCCCTTAGATGGTCATTGAATCGACAGACGATTTACAAGGACGGTTTTGATCTCTGGTATAGCTCGCACTTTCTAAAGAGTAAACAAAAGGGCCCTGCAGGAAAGAAAGAGAGCCAGCCACGAAACGAGACAACCATAGAGAAAGGAACAGGAGATCAGAGGTAAGAAATATTTTTCTCTGGTTATTCCCGCCTTCTTTCTCCGTTTCGTCCTTAAGGTACAACTGGCGCGCGCTCTTGATTTCTATAGATTTTATTCAAACGTTAACCGGACATTGTTCATATCGTTATGCATGTTTGAGTGAAATTTCAGAACAGTCGACTATTTAGATTGGGCGATAATGAGTTTTAAAATTGCAACTTTTAACACTGCAGGGTCTCCATTGAAATTTAGACAGGATAATTTTCCGTAAAAAACATGTATCCCCTATAATAAAAAAACCTTATAATAAGAAGAAGTCAACACCGCATCGTTCCACGTACCCAATTACGTATGTTTGCGCGGCATATTCAAAATAATACTCCAACACAAATTTTTATTTGGAAGTAATTTTCAATCGAACAAAGTTTTTAATGAGTTATGAATCAACCAACACGTTTATTTATTAATGAAGATAACATAAACAAGAGAAAATATTAATATTTATAACGCAAGTATTTTTTTTATGATGGAAACTTTTAACTTCAGGAACACGATAATTTTTATTTCTCGAAATATTAAACAATACTGCCCTGCGGTGTTGCCATCTGTCTTCTTGTTATAGGAGATAAATATTTTTACGAAGAATTGTTCTGTATTTACTGAACGTTTTTAGCAAAACTGAATTGTAAAGGCAATCAAAAGTTTTTCCACTTTTTCCCTAACTAGTTTGCTATCTAAACATTTTTTTTTTTTTTCAAAATTTATAAACACAATAGAATGGTACGACGAGTTATGTGGCCTGACTTTTGGTCAATCCAGATCCTGCAGTGTTGAAAGTTGCAATTTTTCAACCCATTATCGCCCAATCTAAATAGTCGACTGTTCTGAAATTTCACTTAAACATACATAATGATATGAACAATGTCTGGTTAAAATTTGAACAAAATCGATAGATATCAAGAGCGCGCGGTCGTTCTAAAGCGGACGAATTTCGATTTAAAAAATGTTATTAATATCATGCAACTTGAAAAAATGATGCATTCTTTTTCTCTCTAACATGAAAATGGACGATATGAAATATTTCAAATGAAAGCATGGATGAGTATTTTATTTATTCCACAAAATCATAATTTTTACAGTGCTAGAAGAATCGATAAAATCACGAAACGGAAATTGATTTTAAGGACAGGTTATAAATACACAAACTTCGGGATTTTTAAAATATAAAATCAATACTTTTGTAAATGGGTTTCAACGTATTCTATTCATCTATCAATGGAGAATAAATTCCAATTTCATTTATAGAAATAAAATTTAAAATAGCGGCTCCAACTCCCGTCAAATACAGCCACTTACGGCGTGTTTTGGTCGGCGCGGGGCGCTCCACAAACTTGAGAGTTTATTGGGAAAAAAACGGGTTGAAAATTTTCAAACTAGACTCAATTTAGGGAGCCTCATCGTTTTTTGTTCTCTGATAAACCCCTCGATAACAAAATGCCAGCCGATTGGAAAAAAATCCTCCTTTTTTACCCTGTTTCTTTTTGCTTTATAATGAATTTCCATTGAATCGCCCAGAGATTCGTGTGAATCGGTTCATCCGTCGAAGCTGTAGAGCGCCCCGCGCGCTGAAAAATGATGTTTTCAGAAAAATGCATTTAAAGTTTAACGTTATAAAAAATCGTATTTAATGTTTGTTTATGACAACCCAAACAAACGAACCCACTTATTTACCACTTTAAGAATACAAATTATATAAAAACAATCGAATTTTTCGTCGTCTTGAACGGTAACCTGTCCTTAAGCAATCATCACAGATTTTTTTTTTTTTTTCGATGGTTAAAATACGCTAATCAGTCTGATTTTTTCATGCGAAATCAAAGCACTCGTGAAGAACGGAAAATAAATGTTTTAACGTTTATTTTAATTTATTTTTTACATTTTTTAACGGTTGAAAATGTCTTCGAAAAAAAAGAGTCTCACGGTGTACACGATTGTGGTCGTAAATAATATCTGCAACGAAATTTGTAAAAAGATTGTTATTTACTATGTCAGCCGTTATCCTGCTATCGAGGTTTTTTTTTAAATGAAAATTGACAAAATGCCGGCGGTTTGAACAAAAGTATCGAATTTAGCTTATTTTTTCGACAGTTTTTCGTTAAAAAAATATGAAAATTTAAAAAAAAAACGTCTATACTGTCAGATAATGCAAAAAAAATTAAGAAAAGTATGGAGAAAAAAGACGTTTCTATAAGGGACAAAATAGTCAGTGGGTATATACAGATGAAGAAATGATCCTAATTCTCTAAATTCCATTGATTTTCGAGAAGACATTTTTTCTCCATTGAAATCCCATTTTCGGCTACGAAATCAAATATATGCATGCATTAAACGCGATTCACTTTGAATCACTTGATTTTTATCTTGAATCAGCGATACTCAAAATATCAAATATGTTCTTGTCGCCCCTCAGTTGCGGAGTCCCGGAAAAAAATGGAAAACATTTTGAGGAGATTAAACTACGAGGCGAAAAAATAGCCACCGGAAGATCGACCTACTGGAGTCCTGTGACCAAAGTATTCGAACGTCCATTTTTCCAACTCGCGGTTGACTCGAGTTCCGATAATTTTCTGAGCTCCCGATAACTCGATGCCGATAACCAGACACTCTGCGCACCTCATGGGTTCGCGGGAAAATTACTGCGTGAATCAACAGTAACAGTGTTTGAAACAAATTATTTTCATTACTTCCATTTCTTCCCCTTCCCCATTTTTGTCAGATCTCCAAATTTATTGTCAGTCAATAATTTATATTAATGAACTTATGGACAGAAAAATCGTCACATCCGTCAATCGATGGTTTGTTTACACTTCATTTCTTAACATTAATTTCGCGTCAATATAATCATAAATTTTGTTTGCGTTCTTCGATACGAGAAAGTCAACTTCGACGAATAATAAATCAATAAACAATTTATTATTCTTCGATAATTATATAAATATAAATAATAAACTATTTATATATGAAATATAAATAACATATTATTATTTTTCAAAGTCAACTTTAAAGAATAATAAACAAAAAAACAACCACAATAATAATAACAATTATAACAATAAAAACAACAATATCAATGGATCTCACGATCAGCAAACCCACGATATGCTTTCTCGCGTACCCGAAATTCACTACTCCCTAGCATATGCTTGCCTGGCATTCAGAGGTGCAGCCTTCTACCTGCCGCAACGCCCACAACGACCTCTTACTATTTTTTATGACCCTCCGTTATTTCAGTGATGAACAGGTAGAAAATAAAATCTTCCTTCCTCACTCATTCACCGCTAAACTCGTTTTTAATTATTGTTAATGAGTGTATGACTTAATGACACTTAAAGAGTCATGTTGGGACATTTGAATAGGGCAATTACCGAATGAAAATGAGTGGTACACTATACCCATCGAGTTCCAGTGAGCCACACGATTACGAATGAATAACGGTAGCTGTCTTATTCTTATAATGAAGATGTTAATCATTTTTCTCTCAAGCAAATGTCGAAAATTGTGTCGCCTTCTAAAGACAGAAGACACTTCATTTTCCATGAGCCAGTTCGTGTGAACGAACAATCGTACCTGCTATGTTTATAATCTTAATTGGATCATCTAAGTATTGAAATATACTCAACTAAAAAAATATAAGTATTCAACTGTACTCAATTATAAAAATGTAAGTATTAAAATGTACTCAACTATAAAAATGTAAGTATTAAAATATTCTCAACTATAAAAATGTAAGTATTAAAATATACTCAACTATAAAAATGTAAGTATTAAAATATACTCAACTATAAAAATGTAAGTATTAAAATATTGTCAACTATAAAAATGTAAGTATTAAAATATTGTCAACTATAAAAATGTAAGTATTAAAATATACTCAACTATAAAAATTTAAGTATTAAAATATACTCAACTATAAAAATCTAAGTATTAAAATATACTCAACTATACAAATCTAGGAATTAAAATATACTCAATATTGAGTTTTATGCTTACTAGTAATAGTAATAATAATGAAGATAATAGTAATACTAGTAGTAGTAAAAATTGAAAAAAATCAATCTACAACACAATTTTAATGAACCTGATTCCCTTGTAGAATTTTCAACGTCTTATCTGTTGTTGGAGAGTATGCAAAATAACTGAGAGGTCCGTACAACTCCTAGTTATCAGGGTACCAGCAGAGCAAGCGGAATACACCTCCTCAACGAGAAAAAAAAAACACTGCTCGGCATGTACGCAATTTCCAAGTCCGCATACTACACTCCGTATCCACTACAAGAACAAAGACGAGGCACAAAAATAATTTATCGCTATTTTTTGTCGCACCGTTGTTTATCCTTCACTCCTAGTTACAAAATATACCCCACCGAGAATTTGTCAAGAAACACGCATTTTTAAATAAATCAACAGCCACTATATTTCAAACTTTTCCAATGTGCATTAGTAGTATTATAGTATCGGTGCATCATTTTACGTAATTATGATCACGATAATTTTTCTTCCTGGATAATTATAATCATGAACACGTTGTCCGTGCACGCTTCGTGCAATTTTTCCTTCTTCGAATACCATTCAGAAGTTCAAGCCCGTATTGTTGCCGGATTTTTAACGCCGCTGCAGCGTTTCGTAATATTGATTTGCAGCTGGAAAAACGTAAAAAAATCTTTCTTTTCACATTCCGGGGTTTCCGTCTGTCGTTTTCTGGAAAGTGACGGGGGAAAAAAAACATTCCCGAGGTGCTTGAGATCAGGATGACGCGGACGGTCAGGAGGTAAAACGCCGGAGAGATGACGACCCACGAGAGAAGAAATCTGCACGGAAGGAAGACCGAGGAGGTGAAAAAAAGAGGGAAAAATGAATCCCTGGAGGAATATTTCTCGGTGTGTATGGAGAGCTCGTCGAAGCGTGACGAGAGATTTCCTTTTCAGGTGAATTCCTCGAGCGTGGGCGAGCAGGATAACAGCTGAGGCAGGGTGTCAAATGAGGAGGCTCAAGCTCCTCTTTCCGTACTTCCGTGCCTCTATCTATATTCGCCATACACACGTACATATTGGATACACCTGTGCATACAGCGACACGATACGTAGCTACGTTTTATACCTGCTGCGCGCGAACGTCGCTGACACGGTTGATGCAGTCGAGTGAGTGCCCGAGAGTACCATACGCATCCACACTCACGGGCGATGCAGTCAGGTGAAAAATGGTAGGGGTAAAAGAGCCTCGCAGGTAACAGGATAGCAAAGTGACCAGGGCGTGAAATATTTTCACCTAATCGTCGTGAGAATTTTTATTTTATTTTTCCCAGGAGATAAAAAAAACACGAGAATGATTTTCATGCGCTTGATGCATCTGATACACATTATGCATATCGCGTGTGATTATTCTCGGTATGCATTTATTGATGGAATTTTCCGTGAAATCGTGGAAACGAAGTGCATCAAATGGAAAATGAATTTGCACCGACAGTGCGTTTGATGCACTTCATGCATATGCACTCTTCCAACGTGCTGTGATTTTATTTGAAATTGACGCGGCATTGCCGATTGGTATTCGATTAAAGCGGAAGCCTCAATTAAAGGAAGGTCTAAAAAAAACGGAATTCGGGAATTTTTTTGGAAGGGAAAAAAGAAGTGAGCACGGTAAACATTGAGGTATCTTTTTATGTATATTTGGAATGTGTAAAAAAAATGTTTGAACACGAAAAAATTCATGACGGCAAATTCATCAGCCCATTCCATGTGCGTCTTGCCACTAGAGTTCCCAATCGGCGGGAAAGATGCAGCTCGTAATTCTTGACTGAACCAAACAAAGCAATAAAATGTTTAATTGTCATGTATTTTTCTTCTGGGTGAATTGTGAAGAAGCTGAAAAAATCGTGAAATTATAACTTTTCTCAGGATTGGAAAAAAATGTGTTAAAAAAACACTTTAACGTGCTATAGAAATTATTTTAAAAGATTGTTTCAACGACTTTTTTAATTCATTTAGAAGAGGTTTTATACTGAAGAAAATAAACGTTGGTTTCATTCAATAGGTCGTTGAGTTTTTTTGGTATCGCGTCCGCCAATTTGGAAAAATCGTGAAAACTGGGGAAAACGCGGTTCAACATTTTCAATAGGAGGAAATATCAATATGAAATATCAATCGCTTCTTTGCTTTTGGCCTTGTATCTACGAAAATATTTGCAATTGGCCTCTGTAACTTTGGAAATATATTCTTGGATAGCTTATCTATTGATTTTAAGCAATCGAAAAAAAAGATTTAGATTTTTAGATAAACAAAAAAGATTTAGATTTAGATTTAAAAAAAAGATTTAGATATAGATTTTTCAATATTGTTTTTAAGAAATTAAAAAAATATAAAAACAGTATTTAGAGGGTGAACAAAAAATATTAAGGGGGGTGATATCTTTAGGCGAGGAAAATATTTGCTGATTTTTATGATTTTTTTTAAAGGAAATATTCCTTCACCAGTTTTGAAACCTGGTGTATGTTTTCGAGTGCATATGGTTTCGAATAGAAAAATCTACTGACTGATCGGATTTTAATTCATTTTAAATTATTTGCGTTTCGATAAACACTTTTTCATCGAAAATCCACAATAAAAAGGCCTGATTCGATAAATGTAATTTCTTCTGGCGAAAAGTAACAAGCATCAAAAAGCGGCTGCAGCTACGTTCTGGTGAAGAAATTTTACATTTTACTATACGAATTTTCCACGAAAAAAAAACGTCAAAATTTTCTGCGGGATGTTATTCTTCAATATTCTGCTGATCGCGAATGTTCCGAACACTGAACAGCAACATCGGATGATTTTAATAGCAATAAAAAAAACATACGGAGTGCGGTCTCGTGTCCGTTACGTTGGCCAATTAAGATGTTTTCCACATTTTTCCACCTCGAGTTGCGAGGAAGATGAAAAAGAAAATGCGAAAACACATTGCCCGAGTCGGTTGGGATAAATTTTGCATGCATTGATATTTTATCAGGTTGTTTACACGTTGCGCTGACGTGGCCGGAGAAGAATGAAGAAACGTGACGTTGGACAGGTTCGAATGGAGTTGCAACGCCAGCAGGCGACTCACCGGTGGGCGAAGAAGGGAGAACGAGGCGCAAAGGGGGGGGGAGGGACGAGTCTTCGAAGTGGAGGGAGTCGGAGTTACGGGAGGAAAGGGAGGCTCCAAATGCAGCCTGCACACCCAACTACATGCTGCTCTCCTGGCCTGCGGAAACGGCTGATTTACCTGAAACCGAGGCAACCGCATTGCCCAAAATGCTCGTGGGATTCAGTGAAACTCACGAATTCTCCCAAACATCGTAACCCAACGACTCGGCGAACGAACAACAATTAAAGAAAAATTGAAAAATTATTTTTGCATACTCGAGCAACGAGACTCGTTTGGTCGACCGAGCGGTGCATCTCAACGTCCAATTAGTTTAGACGTGAAAACCAAAACAATTAATATATTTTTTTTTCATTATATTTCGAGGAAATTCCTCTAATTACTCGAAATTATTTATTCTCTTATCGAAATGAATTTTTAGCCGGAAATTTCGCTACCCAAAGTTTGAAGCGAGTCTCAAAACCGAGCGACAAAAAAGGGGTCTTTTGTTTTCGGCAATTGGTCCTCCTTGGCCGGTATGAATTCGGAACGTTAGAAACCCCCCTGGTGGGCCTGTGCCCATGAATTCGAGAAAGGGTTAAAACAAAATGACTCCTCGAGTATCAGGGCAGCAAGGAAGCGAGGAGGCTACGCGTAGAAACTGCAGAGTTTCGTTCGTTTTTTTTTTCTTTTTTTTTTATCCTTTCGATGGATTTCACTCGGTCGCACTTTGTGCGCAGATAAACGTACGATTCAGGTGAGTCAGGTGCGCGAACAGGTGCGCTAGATCAGGACAACAGGTGAGACTGGAGATCGCTGTGGTCGACTCGCGCACCGACATATTTTCCCCCCCTCTTTGGCCAAAGATCGGTTTCCTTCAACGTCGTTCTCGACGATGTTAACGCAGCAGCGAAACTATTTTCCGAACTTTATGTCAACTGCACCGATGAAAGTGTTCGTCATGAACTAAGTTAATTTAGAACTTTTGTTTTTTTGTGGTCATTGTCAGCCCTGTTATTATTTTTTACGGATCAATTTATTTCAGAAGTTTATGTACCTTTTCAATGAAAATAAAAATGACAGCACATTCACTGGAAATGGAACACTATATTTTTTTATTTTTTTGGTAGAGCAAGACTGAAGATTCAATTTACTTTGGTGAGTAATTTTCGAAAAATGCCTATGAATATGTTTTTACAGTACTGTGAAAATCAACTAGAACACGACGGGGAAATTGAATGCAACGAAAGTTCTATACGTTTTCATCTTTCCACTTTCGTTGTTGTATAAATTATTTTTCGCAGATTTATACCGTAGATTTCTGGATAACTATTTTCAAAATATAGGTTCATGGGGTCATCTTATGTGACAGCTGTTTTGTTTAGCTTTATTTGGGAATCTTTTTGATACGCGATTGAAACACACTATCTTTGAATTTTTACCATACATTTATTAACATTTTTACGATCCTAGAGAATTTTATGGGACAAAAATAACGAGTTAAATCGACTTTACACCGTTCGGAAGACACTCATCTGGAAAAAAAGTTGGTTGCCATGATTCCAGATGTTTTGCTTATCATGAATAAAAAAAAGGGCTAGGGCTGGAAATATATTAAAGTAAAAATATCGAAAATTCAATTTTTGGCACGTTTTTAAAATCACGTTCCCAGTTTCGTAATGTTTTTTCGATTTTTTCAGCTTAAAAAAACGATGTCAGTTGTCAGAAATATTCGCGTTCGGATGAGAACTATAGATGTGCTGACTATAACAAAACAATTTTAGCGAAATCCGTTCAATAGTTTTTGAGATATCCTGGAGGCCAATTTGACAAATACAGTTTTGAGAAAAAAACGCGTTCGAAAGTTCACGTACGATTTACACAAAGAAAATGTTGACTCACCGTTAGTCTGCTATGCCGGGTCCATATAGCATGCACACATTCTTTACAATTTGTGCAAAAAAAATCCTATTTCTGGATCTGTCACACGGGATGACCGCCTTAAGAATTTTAGTGGGCAGAATCTACCAAAAGATGTCAAGAAACTTCAGAAAGTTTGATTTTTCAATCAATATTCCTAAATTCCTAATTCCTTTTGGCAAAATTTTCCACACACGAATCCTCAAACCAATTTTCAAAGACATTTATTTAGAGATCTGCGGTATCAATTTGCGAAAAACGACTTTACGTGAAAATGTACAGAAGTTCTGTTGTATCTATTGCATTCCCATGGTGTGAACTTTAATCTCATCACTCACTATCGAAAAAACGTCAAACTGAGGTGCTCTGCGATGTCCGCTGACAATGTAAAATCAATTTTTCATGGCGCCATAAAAAATGCGATTTGACAGCGTAGAAGGGGCAGCTGTCAACAGGTCGCACTCTATAATACTACACGCCCAACTCAACGCTGTCTGGCCGGCTGTCGTGCAGGGGACAATGAGCTGTACGAGAGAGACGGAGCCTTGGCCTACCTCACTCCAGGTAATAAAGGCACAGAGAGAGAGAGAGAGAGAGAGAGAGAGAGAGAGAGAGAGAGAGAGAGAGAGAGAGAGAGTGAGAGAGAGAGAGAGAGAGAGAGAGAGAGAGAGAGAGAAAGAGAGAGAGAGAGGCCCCTACGCCTTACAAAGGAAACATCTGCACGTTGTAGATACGCCCTTATACAATTTTCCAACAGGCCAAATACATAATATACCAAACAAACCCAAACAAAAACTGAAAATAGTAACGTACATACATGGTTATCACAACAAGTTTATACCTACATGAGCTCATTTGAGTTTGTTTGGTTTCCCGTGAGTTTGTTGAGACTTGTTTGGTTTAGCTTGTGCATTCCGGGCGAAATTAGTTTTAATTGGGGAAAACGGATTTCAACGCTAATTTGGGCACCGAAGGTGAAATTTATATAAATTCCTAAAAACATTAAATTGAAGACGTTTTTACAAGCTTTTTATTTATCTTGCTTCGTTTGTATGTCTGTCTTCCCGGTTCAAAATTTGTAATCCATTTTTCAAGTACTCCCTGGCATTCGATTGAGCTGAAATGTAGCATACTTATGTAACTTCGGTGACAATTCAATGATGTGGTAGCCAGGAGCTGGTCCGATGATGGAGGTGGGAGGTGGGCAATGCAAGTGTGTAAGGGGCAAGTCCACGTTGAAAATCTCAAAAAATCGAAAGCAAGACTTGAAGAAATCGACGATGATGAGCAATCGAAGGGATTTTGGACGGGGCAGGAATTGCCGATTGAGTTTAGGTAAGAGTTTTTCATAGTATAAACTTCAAACGCGTTTTTCTCGAAACAAAGTTTTCAAATTTTAGGTCCATCGTATCTCCAAAACTGATAAACCGATTCTCTTGAAATTTGAACTACATATTGTAAACATGGTTCGCAACAAGATGACCCTCGATGGTTTTAAAATTTTGATTGTTACTCTCTTTTTTGCGAAAAACTCCGAAATAAACGCGTTTTTTAAACCTTTTTCGTTTTTCATCTGCTAATTTTTCATTTTTTGATAAAACTTTATATCCGAGGGTCATTTTGGAGCTGGTGTCATACGGAATCGAATAGACTTTGATTTTTTTTTGTTTCAGACAAGCCATTGCCGAGTTGTGATGGAGCTACCTAGCCGACCTATTTTTGAGGCGTTACGTTAAAATATAGTTTTGGTACTTAAAAATGAAGAAAAATGAATTAAACTTAAAAAAAATGTATTTCAAGACTTTATTTATCAAGCCCAACAACTTTTATATTCATATCTTTGATAAAAACCTCAAGAAAATCGCGAAAATAGCCTTTCTTCGTGGCTCCAAAGTGGACTGGCCCCTTAAGGCACCACACCACGGTTCGTGCGCAGTACGAGGGTGTATTTTTCGTAATTATTTTCAAGCAAACGATAAATGGATTTAAAAAATTAATACTCATAATCAATATATACATATATAAGACTGTATACCAATTTTTTTATACTCGCATCTAAAGTATAGTTTGCGGTGTACGCCGCTTCCAAGAGGACACTCCGACGAAATTGCTACTCGGCGGTTGACAGCGATTAAGCCATACGGTTCATTTGAAAAATAAAATAAAAATATATTTAGAAAGTAGACATATAGGTTTACAGCATAACATAGGGGAATTTTGATATCTAAAAAAAATGGCGGACCAGCGAATTTTATTTCCGATTTTTATGGAAAATTTTCATCGTTCATAAACAAAAAAGCCCTTTATAAAAAAAATCCCCATGTGGTGCCGATTTTCGAACAGTTTAAGACTTCGCGCATCCAAAATGAATGAATAGTTTTTTTAATATGTTGTCAACCAGGTTGAAAAACGTATTTTCGAGAAAAACGCGTTCAAAGCCGCACATCTGCCAATCGCCGCGGTCGTGTGCTTCGAACGGTTTCAAATAAAATTCTGTATCTGCGCCAATTTTACAAATTTCGCTTAAAATTTGGTGAGAGCATTCTTAACAAATGTATCTTTCAGAAAATGAAAAAAATTACTTCATTTGTAAATTGATTTAAAATTGATTTAATTGAAAATGAAAAAAAAAAAAAAAATTTTGTTTATATTTGTGTGGTGCCTTAATAGCATATCCTAGGGCAGTCGAGTTTGTGCTCATTTGTTTTGTTGTCATGAGCAATTTTCATTACACATGATAACGAGAGTCTGATAATGGTCATAGGAGGTGGAAACTGAAATTTCCTAATGGCATATGTGAGGACAATCGAGTTTGGGTTCAATAACTTTGTTGACTTAAGCACTATTTATAATTACACTATTACAAAGTTTCTCGCGAAACCTTTATAACTTAAGGCAAGGATTTTGATTATGCCGATGTCTGAGAGGCTTGGAGGTGTGGCATGGCAAATAATTAAACAAAGTCTATTACTAAAAAGCATAAAATAAAATAAACATAAAAAAAAACTTTTTTTAAAACGTGCTTTTATTTAAAAGGTACTGTACTGAGAAGTAAATAATAATATTCAGTAAAATCGAAAATTGAAAAAGTGCAACTACAAAAAAGTTCCTTCCTTGGTCACTCATCATAAGTGCAAATACTCAAACGGTACATAAACGTGGACATTTTGAAAATATTAAATATAAATTTTAAAAGCTTGAGGCGTCAATCCTCATGAGTCATCCATACTACTTCAAAATTTCTGAAATTTTGAAGTAGTATTGAAGTAGTATATATAGAAATTTTGAAATTTTGAAGTTTTGAAATTTTGAAATTTTGAAGTAGTATATATAGAAATTTCCGTCATCCATACTACTTCAAAATATCTGAAAAAAATAACTCAAGCTTTTAAAATTTGTATTTCATATTTAAAAAACATCTACGTTTATGCTTGCACCTATGAGGACGGAACGAGGAAGGGACTTTTTTGTAGTCATTTTGTTTTGATTTTCAATTTTACTGGATATTATTTTTTTACTTTTTAGTACAGTACCTTTTAAATAAAAGTTTGTTTGAAAAAAGTTGTTTTTACCTTTGTTTTTTTCAGTTGAGTTTGTTTCAAATTATATCCTGCTTTTGAGCGGATCTTTCGTCTTCCCGATGGTTGAAAATTTATTGTAATTCGAACAAGGCTTTTTTTCTAAAGATTGGCCAATTTTTTAATGGAAAAAGAGCACCTTAATATATAAATCGGCTATTTTTGGATCCGGATAAAGAAAAGTTTGTCGATTCCGATTCGAGAAAACGTGTACAAATTATGATGGGCTGTCACCACAGTAATGAATTGATGCAATTAGTTCACTGCTCTTTGCAAGCAATTTTCTCAAATATTTGAATCCGTAATTTTGTCGTATCAGGAGATTTTTCATTGGCCGATTTATCAAGAATGTTCGTAAAGTACGATAATGATAATTCCGTTGTGACGTATTACAGTATAGAGTTTACAGGGAAATGCAAACTGTTGCGAGAGCGTTGCCGCACTAAAAGGATTTCTCGGGTAACATGATATCCTGATCGAATGCACCTGTTGGCTCACCTCAAGCCAAGATTAACCTGTGGCCTGTCGTGCGAAGGAAAATTTTCTTCACACGCGAAGCAGATCGGCCATTGACTCCATCGTTCCATCGAATCCATTTTCAAGCAATTCCGGGAACAAATGATCCAATTAATCGAGTATGGACATAATAAGACTAGTTCACCTGGTAGTCCTTTGGTAGAAAATAATGAGCTCAAATATAATAAATAACTGATATTTTTATCAAATATTAAAATTAATGAAACCAAAGAAGAAATTCTGAGATTATTCCCTTTGTAAAAACGTGTTAATTTACATGATTTATTATTTTCCTTCTACGTATCTCAAGTGAGGTTGTCAAATGAATTATTTCAGAAAATTCTCGTGCACAATGATCGTTTTACAATGTTCTCTAAGTCGTGGGAAATTGTGATTATTTCCTAAAATGACTTATTTGTAAATTTCAGAATCTGCCAGCTCTCGTATCGCTGAGACAGCACCTGTGTCATGATATCCTGTTGCTTCAATATGTCGTTCTCCCTCAACCGGTCGATATACTATATTTGATTGACCCAAACATCCATAGTGATTTTACCGATCGTCGTACTTTAATTAGTTTCTTCACGCGAGTCGCATTGTTTTAATTGACTATCGAATAGGATTACTTCCCATCGAGTTGGCAATTATTCTGGATTGATGTGTGGATTAATCGAAGTGTGAAATTGGCTTCAAATCATTGGAGCGCCCAGCAATAGGAATTTCAGTACAAGTGAAATGCTACAGGAGACAAAACAGTGCTGTATGAAAAAAAATTATGAATTGAGGTTGAAGCGTTATTGTCATTTTTGAAGCGTGGGGGTAGAAATGAAGTTTCTATGCTAATACGTTGTGTGTCGCCAGTGCCAACTTATTGTAGCAAATATTAGGTAAAGTAAAAAGATGTGTCCGAATGAATATCGCGAAACTGTTTCAATGTCCGGTAGATAATTGTAATCATTATTTACATATGTGTTAATTTGGAGGAGTCAGGAATATCAGAAAATTGATTTCCGATGTTTAAAAATCTCTCGTAATTCGAGGCTGTTAGGTCGACTGCAGTAGCTGTCACAGGTTACAGCTGTGCTACCAGTTCAGTAGAAGAGACGAAAACCCAGCACTTTTTAGCGTAGAATATGAATTTTTTTACTGAAGGTGATGATTGCATACTCAAAGTAACCCCAACAAAATGTTGCCCCTCAACTCGCCCCAACCCTAAGAAATAGGGGTTGAAAACTAAAAAATGGTCGTATCTCGATAATTAATAGCCCGATCAAAAAATGTTTCAGATAAAAGTTGTTTGGAATAGTAAAATTCGTATAAAGTTATCCGACGTCCAACCGTTTGAAAATATTTTGAAAACATCTTTGAAAATAGCGGCACAAAAACGATTCGAAAATTCGGGGTTGATGCGTGTGCGAGCGGAGTAGACATATCGCTGCGTCCTTGTCTGGGTCAGCGGTGCTCTCGTGTTTTTGTTCCGCTATTTTCAGAGATAGGGGCTTGGACGTCAGATAACTTTATACGTATGTTATTATTCCAAACAATTTTTGTTTGAAACATTTTTTCATCGGGCTATTAATTATCTAGGTATGGCAATTTTTAAGTTTTCAACCCCTATTCCTTAGGGTTGGGGCGAGTTGAAGGGCAATATTTTATTGGAGTTACTTTCAGTATGCAACCATCTACCTTCAGTAAAAAATGCATACTCTACGCTAAAAAGTGCTAGGTTTTCGTCTCTTTTACTGGACTATACGCGCGTTTTGTGCCGATCGGCGTTTTCAGAGATTATGTCAGAGGAAAAGGAGGCAACAAATGATTCAGAAAAAAATATTAATACGCCTCAAAGTGCCGATGGAAAAAACGATTTGTCATTGCTCGTGCGCATATTTTTCATGCATTCTCATTAATTAGATCGGTGAATTTTGTTTTTTTTTTGTAATATTGTTCTCCACATTATCCTGCACACAATATTCGCTTTTTGTGTCCCTTTCTGAACATATGCAAAAGCCCTACGCGAGAAACTGAAATGGTAACGATGTTGCCCCATACAACGAATGCAATCAAGCGGAGATTGACGTAAAATTGAAAGTTAAATAAACGAGTGCAGAAACTTCCTTTTCCTTTCACCAGTGAACTCAGAAAATATACCATAATGACTGGTCAAATTTTCATTAATATCTATTCACCCCAACATTTTCAAGCAGCAACCTAAATACATGTGTCTAACATTTCCAAACTAAGTATAAAGTTGCTTCATAGTGTGCGTACATATTTATACTACAAAACGAAATATATACGCACACTATAAGGCAAATTTATACCGGTTTTGGAAATGTCACAGACAAAAATGTATTAAGGCCTTAGGCCACTCTAGAAGCCGAAAAAATAGGCTTTTTGGGGATTTTTTTTTTCAGAAAAAACTACAAAATAAATCGAGATTACAAAAAAGGGTGTTTATCATACATATCAGTAGCTGTATACAATAATTTTTTTGAAGCAATTAATTTCAAAATGGCGGCTGTGCAGTGTTTATCTCAAAATTGCATTTTTTAATTTGGCCGGAAACATAACTCAGACAATTTTCAACCGATTCACTTGAAATGTTGAATATATCTTGAAAAATACATTGTCTATGGAAGTACGTAGGATATTTTTTATATTGCATAGTTCATTTGTTATTAACAATTATTTGACGATTTTTTAGGCAAATTTTTTACTTTCTACTTTAGAAGTGCGCCATTTGGCCAAAAATGAATATATCGAAAAAATCCTACGTACTTCTATAGTAGTTATTATATATAATCGAAAAAAATTCATTGGCTCATCATAATTCAAAAATTACAGGAGCTCTTTGTCCGGCCGTGGACCCTGGAAAAACGAAGACGTCATCGCAAAAACGCTGCACAGCAGCCATTTTGAAATTAATCACTTCAAAAAAATTATTGTATACAGTCACTGATATGGATGATAAACACCCTTTTTTGTAATCTTGTTTATTTTGTAGTTTTTTTCTGAAAAAAAAACCCCAAAAAGCCAATTTTTTGGGCCTCAAGAGTGGCCTAACCCCTTAAGGTTGTTGTTTAAAAATATTCGGGTGAATAGACATTAATGAAAATGTTACTTATGTACGACATGACCATACCATTTTTACTCCCTGTAAAAATGGAATTCCAGGGATTAATGAACATAAATAATTCCATTAATGTCCATTAATTGGAATGGACATTAATGGAATTCATCCATTCGCACATTGGTCATTGATAACATATGCAAATTAATTGGAATTCCATGTTTATTCCCTGTAAAAATGGAATTCCAAGTAATTCAATTCGAACCATCCTATTTTTACTCCATGCATAAATGGAATGGTTATTTTCATACATTCATAAGAAGAGCATTTGAATAGATTTCGAAAAGAGCGCTTTTGTATATTTCACGAAGAATATTTCCATTCAAACTCCCAAAACCAAGAATCTCCCGTGCGGAAATTGAGTTGGGGCTGTGATCGGGCCCCAATAATATTCCCCTAACTTTATTCGGGCCCTAATCTGGAAGCCACACGAGGGCCGTTAGCGGCCGGTCACACTTTGTCAACAAGGGCCATTAAAGGCGCAACGATCGGGGCCTTATAAGTTGCCTCAATGACGCCTCATCAAAACCATTTTAGGGCCCTGAAAATGCCTCAACGGCGCCTCATCAAAACCATTTCGGCGCCTTAAAATATCCGTATCAGTAGATATACGTGTATGTTAAACGCGTCAGGGTATATCTGTATTTGTTTTTCTGTAATTGTTCATGTGTATAGGTGTGGGCGTGAGTACATGTGTATGTATGTGTGCGCGCGTAGAAACGTGATTGCGTATTTGCATGTGAGCCTTTATGACAAACTGCCATGATAAAATTAATACAAAAAATAATGTGAGGCGAACTCTCTTCACTGCAAACATTTATTTTTCAGGAACTATCCACTATTGATAACATTTTTTACAATTGTGATTGCTTGTAACACTTAAGTTTCAAATTATAAAATTATCACATTGATTATAGTTATATAGTTATGCCAGTCGTTTGCATTATTTAAACAAATATATTCTACTACACATCCATTCTAAGGAATGGATGTGTAGTAGAAATTTAAAAAATATATGGGTCTACTGAATCACTAGAATCTATTTCCATTGAGGGAAAGATCTGGAAAACAAAGACCAATTTATTAACTTATCCTACACAGTCAGATAAAGTTTTTTGAATGGGAAATATCAGCGAAGTCTTCAGAAGAAATAATTTTCCCTATGATGAGTATTGAGCGGAAATTAGTTGCTATAAAAATGTCGAGAAAACCGGTTGGGATTGTTCAGATTTATGCGCTAGCATTACTCCATGTATGAGTGAAACCATGAGTAATTGTTTGTATCTATGTAAAAGGTTTATTTAATTTGATAAATAAATACTGTCTGATGTTTGTCTGAATATTTGTGTTCATCGTTGATTTTTTATTTGCTAATGCCCTTATGCTTTTTCCCAATTTGCGTTCGATAATATTATTCGATTGATGTATATAATCGATTTGAATTATTGAAATACCATCAACCATGTAGCCTAAGCTATTTATACTGGTTTATCGCTATAATAGTCAGATCTGGGCCTATTGTGGAAATCCCTACTTGTTTATCCCTATAATGGCCAAGTCGGGTCCTATTGTGGAAATCCCTACAGGTTTATCCCTATAATGGCCAAGTCGGGGCCTATTGTGGAAATCCCTACAAGTTTATCCCGATAATCGCCAAGTCTGGGCCCATTGTGGACATCCCTACTAGGGAAAGCACTAGGGAAGCCCTAAAAGGCCCTTATTTTTATTAGGGATGCCCTATCAGTTTTCCGCACGGGCTTGCGCTGATTTTTTCTCAATTTCAACTATAAGCTCTAAAGCCGAAGCATATAGACTATAATCGTTTGTTAATAATGTGACTGCACAGCTTAGGGTTCCCTAATTATTCAAATCGTAATATCTAAATGTCTCGCTCTAATTATTTTTTTAAAAGTATTTTTATTAAATCTGCTACGTGTCTGGCTCAAATGGTTCGCTTTTTAGGGTTGCGCAAGACTGTTTTCTCGGGAAGCAATCTCCGAAAGTGGTATCCTCTTTGCAGTGTATAATCATGAACCGGAATTTCTTCCTCATCGTTTCCCGCGGCTCACGATTTGTTCCACGCTCGATATTGCGGTTGGCCACGCGATAGCTGATCACAGGGGCGGCCGGCGATAATCTGAGGTCTCGGTGGAAATTTCACAAACAAATAGAAAATAATCAATGGTCGATTCCTTTAAATTCCGTATACCTGACAATTGCTTAAACTTATATTACAAAGGGGCGAAATTTTTCTGCGATCGATGCTTTTTTCTATTTTGACTGATATAACACGAGTTGCAATGATCCAAGGGTTCATGTATGCCATACGTTTGACAAGCTTGGCTCACGTACATCAAATAAATTAAGGCCATTTTTAAAGGCTAGATTTTTTTTATGGAGTGCAGATGTTTTTTATGGAGTTCCTAGGCCATAGGGAGTCCACATTGGAATCCATGTGGATTCAAGGCTGGCGAACAAAACCCGACCTGTCCACACTACGTTACATTTTTTATTTTATTTTTGTGTGGTAATAACTGCCTTTTTACTTGAAATGGAAATTTTTAATAAATTTTGCGGTCGAGTTCGGGAGCTAATAAAGGTGTGCTTGAAAAACACGAACAATAAAAATTAAAGAAACGTTACGCAGTGTGGACAAGTCGGGTTTTGTTCGCCAACTCCACAAATAAAAAACGATAATTAAAATGGAATTTCGGTGATGTAATTCAAATGAATTTTCAAGATATACTTTTCAAAGCGATTTATACTTTTCTAAGATTAAATGTATACTTTTTGAGAATCACTTACTTTGTATACCTATATATTTTTTTCGAAAATTCAACGTTACAGAATACGTTGGGACCCATCAAGAATCATATCTGATTCTGTTCGATAATGTGGGAATTCCTTAGGATTCGAATTGGATTCGTACGTGGGAGTTCAATGGGGAATCCCAATTAGAATCTACTGGACAAGCATGACGTTTGAGTACAGGGATCCACCATTGGATCCTCATCGGGAAGTCGGGACAAGTATAGGAATCCAATTGGATCCGTACGACAATTTCTGCACGGGGAATGTCACTGTAGCTGTAGCACTGAGGCATGGGGCCGGGTTGAAATTCCGAACTTTGAATGCTCCGATGGTTTAAAATTCCTAATTTTAATGTTCCGAAATTGAAACTGGGGCCGGGTTGAAATTCCGAACTTTCAATGATCAGAACGCTCATAACTCCGAAAGAATACTACTCCGAAAGATCAAAACTCCGAAAGAATTTTACACGAAAGACCAAAACTCCGAAAATCTGAACACCGTCAAAATAATTCGGCTGTGGAAGTTTTCAAAGTTTCAAAAATTTCAATCAATGGACGAATTATTTCAAGATTTTTTTTCGTATTAAGGCCTTAGGCCACAGTAACGGGTATAAAATCACGTGCGAATTTAACAATTTTTTCTCGTGTGAAAAAGTGATTCACTCACAAAATTAATAACACATCTATTTAGCATGAATATCAAGCTGCTAGAAAATATGTATTTTTTTTCGATGTACAATATGGACGACAACTCGAAAGTTCTCGAAACAGCTTTTTCGAAAAAAAATTTATATATTTTCTACTAGCTTGATATTCATACTCAATAGATGTGTAATTAATTTAACGAATGAATCACTTTTTCATACGAAAAAAAATGTTAAATTCGCACATGATTTTATACCTGTTACTGTGGCCTAAGGCCTTACGACGTGAATTTACGTCAATTTTGAAATTGGGACCGGGTTGAAATTCCTAACTTTGAATGCGCCGACGATTCAAAATTTCTAATTTTAATGTTGCGAAATGACAAGGTTCGTCCAGATCATGCCAGCGAAAGTCTACACAATTGACTGTAAATTATGTAAAACGTATAACATTGTCGAGACAATTTTCAAAATTGTCGTAAAATCACTTCTTAATAAAAAAAAAAATCTTTAAATAATTCGTCGATTTATTAAAAATTTTGAAACCTTTAAAACTTCCATAGCCGAATTATTTTGACGGTGTTCAGATTTTCGGAGTTTTGGTCTTTCGTGTCAAATTCTTTCGGAGTTTTGATCTTTCGGGGCAGTACTGGTTCAGAGTTTTGAGCGTTCTCATCCTTCGAAGTTCGGAATTTCAATACGGCCCCTGTAGCATTTCTCCAAAATTGCTTGATACCAGGCGTTATCATCCGTACATCCTGACGACTTAAAATTATCCGCATACCTGATTTCGCTACCAGCTTAATATTTTTACGTTATCCGGGTATCATCATCCTTCGCTTTACGGTCGATTAAACCCAACTGCACGAGTGTTTCCATAACTAATAAACTCCAAACTCTTTACAATCGTAATCGAACCTTGAAATGTTTTTTTTTTTATTTCTCCAGGATTATCGCGACTAAGAGAAGTTTCTCTATTCGCGTATATTCGGACAAAGGGTTGAGGTCGTTTTTCAACCTTCATTCATAAAAGTGTAGAAAAAAAAACTGTAACCCACTGAGCGGATAATAAGACACCGGTTGGCCAATTCCATTAACATTGTAGTTATACAATTCTGGCATAATAACGCTCAACGACACGAGAGTGAAAGTGAAAAAGCGATTAAAACAATTGAGCCGCGTCTGAGAGTTACGTGAAAGGAGCAAGAGGAATGAGAGACGACGAAAAGTAAACGCGAGGAAGGATCAAAGAGCTCACATCCGCATAGAACAGCTTCCAGGACATTTGACCTATATTGAGCTGGCCGAATTACCAAAAAAGGCAACAAAATTAAATTGTAATGCAACGGAGCTATTTTTAATATTTGAATAGAAGCTCAAAATAAATTCAGTACGTAGCATACTTGCAATGTAAATGAAAAAAAACGGCTGTTTTGAATTTCTGTATAAAAATAGACTTTGCAAATGTAACGAAAAAAAAATCTGAATAATTGAAAGGTCAGACCACGCATCGTTATGCTAAATGCTAAGTCACAATTTGATCATTTTCGATGGTAAATTAATGATTTCAAGGTATAATTTTACATAAAAAATCAGAATACTCTTTTGATTGGAATGAGGCGAGACAATTCGTAAACTCAGCAGACGAAAAATATCCCCGATCAAAATTCCACGCTCCAAATCAAAATTCGGACGTTTTTTAACGATCTCTCGTATTCGCATGGTCCAATTTTTTAAATAAAAATTGACACGTGAAAATATCCAGGATATTTGATTTTAAAAATAACTCCCCATATGACACATTTGATATGACCGGAATGTATGAACGAAACTTTAAAATCGTTGTGATGTCGATGGAATTCGTCATATGGAGATAGCTGGTCTGATTTCGAGCTCGATGTCAATATTCGTGGATTAAGGGGCTATACCAATGTGACGATTAAAAAAAAAACGATTGTTTTGCCTTTATCGTCAGTTTATACTTTCAAGAATATGAGATGAGATTTTTATACTTTCAAGATTTTTATACTTTCAAAAATATGAAATGAGATCTTTCAAATTTGCTGACATTGTAACTCAAAGAGCAATTATCCGATTGACTTGAAATTTGAACTGAGTACTCTTCAATATGTTTACTCTACAATGACGTAGGATATTTTTGATTGGATGAAAATTGACGATTTGGCATTTAAAAAATCGACCATTTTGTAGGCAAGAAAACAGACTTTTTTCATAACCACGCCAATTTGATAGATTTCGATATTTTTCGAAAATCCTACGTCATTGTACAGGAAATACCTTCCAGTTTAACGAAATTTCTTCCTTTTTCGGTTTCAGCTACTTAATCGGCCGGAATCATCTCAGCAGTGGAGGACCTATTTTTTGGCGTCTCCGAAGCCAGCGCATAAGTTGCTTGGATCTCAATATTTTTCTATGAACAAATTATGTAATATAGGTCAAATATAGCCAAATATATTCTTAATTTTCCGAAACATTTAATTGGATACTTTT
The DNA here is from genome assembly GCA_964007375.1 of Ophion obscuratus. NCBI lineage: Eukaryota > Metazoa > Arthropoda > Insecta > Hymenoptera > Ichneumonidae > Ophion > Ophion obscuratus. The sequence continues at coordinate 19,057,186 of OZ023313.1, forward strand.
CTTCCAAAAAATTCCCGAAAGTCACCCAAATTTTCAGCGTTCACACTGGGTAGCCCCTTAAAAAGTGCCGCATGAAAGTGATGGACGTAAAAATAGAAGCTTGAAGGCTAATTCTGTTAGGTCGACCCTGGCCATACATACTACACAAATTCAACGTTATAACAATGTTTTGAGAGTAAGTTAAAGCCGGACGGTGAGTCCGAGGATTGAAATGGGAAATCCGAGAATATCCTGGAACGTTGGGTACATTGTGTTGGTAAGCATGGGGAGGGGAAGGCTGAGTATTAGTATCCAGCACCGAGGTCTAACACTCTCATAGTTCTCCACTCACCTTCCACAAAGTTTCCCGAAAGGTCGAATCCCAATGGTCCTGGGCTTTCCACGTTGTTCCTTCCGTTATAAATCCACCTTCCTGCAACTCCTCTTGCCTCTCTCTCTCTCTCTCTCTCTCTCTCTCTCTCTCTCTCTCTTCTATATATATGCTAAAACGGAAAATTTGACAGTTTCGTCTCTGTTTTCAGTTACGTACACTTTCACGGTACACCCACACCCACTCTTAAGCATGAACAAGAAGTTTGCCAGGTACGTATCCCGTCCAGCGAATTCTCAACGTGCCTGGACTCTCCGACACGTACGATATTTCAAACTTGTCCAGTGCAACATTGAGCCCAGTTCTTCGCATGTCCAGTCGTACCAATTATTTCGATTTCGGTACCATAAGAATGTCACAAAAAACCATTATTCACCAGTATAACACTCGTTCACTTTGCCATCGATGATTTACTTCAGTCACTGACCAGTCGTGGAACTATAGCTACGGGTAGTCGTCAACTTCAACAACGCGATTGTTTTTTTACACTGATTGCATGTCGTATGAAACACTTGATCGGTGGAGTTGATCAAATTCCATTTTAACTCTCATTAATCGAAATAATGGAAGGCGAGGATTATTTATGGTTTGATTCACTAGCGTGTCTTGGTGAAACACCGTCTCACTTGTTTGATTGGTATTTGAATATTGTAGATGTTAATAGAAGCAATTGATTCGAGTCGTACGACAAGAGTTCCGGAACCGACAACCGAGGTGAATGGGCTCCTGGTCTCCTCTGGTGTTGTCTCTAAAACCGGTAGCTGATCGAAACCCGACACTGAAAGTATCCATTTTCCCCCTTTTTGTTGTTACAACTCTGGATATCAATAGGTCACGTATTCACTGCTGTTACCTTAGTGCGTGTTTTGCAACTCGTTTACATTTATTGAACAACTGACTCAAGGCCTTATATACTTTTGAAGAAAAAATGTAACGATTTTTTAATCGGCTTAAATAACGTATCGGCTTATTTAACTTAGCTTAAATCCAAGGATGATATGGTTGATGTGTATAAATATCCCAAGAATGAAGTGGTGCGAAGAAAAATGGGTTTGAAAATGTAAATACGATTTTCTTGAAATCGTGATTTTAAAATCGGGCGGACTCGCAGCTCCTATAATTTTCAACCGATTGACTTCAAATTTCGACTGTTGCTTCTTAGATAGTTTTTCTAGAGAAGTACACACGATTTTTACGATCGATTGACAAGTACGGTTTTCATAAGCAAATTAAGTCCGATTTTTTTAGCCGAAAATGCAACTTCTTTTTTAAATAGTGCCAAATTTGCAAAAATTAATGTTTTGTAACAATCGTATGTACTTCGCTAGCAAAACTCCTGTAGATTACGAAATTTTTTATTTTTTGTTGACGAGTCCATCTGTGGAGGGCCTGAAAAAGGCGTATTCTTTGTATGCGCCACTGTGCGCTATTTAGTATTTTTTTAGAATATTTATTTGAGTCCCTATGGAAATGTAAAATAAACCCTCCAAACCTCATATTGATTCCTTTATTAGTATTTGCAGAAAAAACAAAAAAGCCTCGTTTTTCAACCAGTCAAAGGTATATAATGATTCGATGGAATGATTAGTGCGCGTTGTTGTTGTCAAATAAACAAATGTGGATTGTGGAATTCGCGAATTAAGGCGAGAACTCCCTTTAAAATTTTCAAAAAATCGATTTTTTTTACATATTTCGAAAGTATGATACCCGAAGAATATACTGACCAAAGGAAAACTCGAAATATTGAATATTTGCGGAGTTATCGCATATAGTCTAGAGCGGGGGGACAGCATGCGGTCAGGTAGCGAGTAAACTTAAACGCGATTATCTCGAAACTACTTTTTTTTAAACTGCTCGTGTTGTAGCTCAAAAAGTTATCGATCGATTTGGATGAAATTTTGGGAGGTTACTCTCAGTAATATTGTCGGAAGGATATATCTAAAGTTTGAAAGGTAGCGTGTAAATAAATAATTTTTTTTGGGGTCAAATATGTCGAAAAAATGGTCGAAAATCGAACTTTGGAGTAAAAAAGCTTCCAAATTTTCAATAATACACTTTTTCATCATTTTTTAGGTATATCCTTCTCCTTAATATGTCAGTAAACGGATGACACTTATTAAATCTTTTTCAGAACAACCGAAAAAGAGTGACAACTGCAGAACTTTTCGATGTCGCGAAAAACAGGCGTCCGAAGACCCTTAATAACGCCGCCATTTTGTTGGTCATCCCAAATTTTTTTTTTAACTTGACAGTTATGATCAACTCATGTCCAAATTTGAAAATGATCAGATTATTTTATCCCCTCTAAAAAAATTCCCGAAAAATACCTATTTTTCACGCTCCTTAAGGGATTTCTCGCCTTAACGATCGTTACTTGTATATTTTTTTCGAGAATATTTCGGATGCATTCTTTTCAAGTGCTCCGACTTTTAACGAATTCATTCTGTTCGCAGAAAACTATATTATTTTGATTGCAAATGAATCTTCGTAAAGTTTTTCCGCCGAGGAAAATAAAGTGAGGAAATGAAAAATGACTCTCATCGACAGTTGATAAGAAAATCAATATTTCATCTGAATTCCATTATGAGCAATTATTATGCAAAAACATTAAATATTATTGTCTATACTATATTGAATCTTTGCGAATTAAAAAAAAATTCACCACATAATACCATAGATAAAAAATCGTTTAACAAAATAAACCTTTGTAAACATTTAGAAGGAAAAAAACCCATCTTGCCCATCGTAAACCATTTATACTCAATATTCAACCGTCAAGGTTTGATAAACGATTACGAATCTTGGCTGGCGAGGGAAGAGCATTGCTACCAACCTCAATGTCCGCGATGTTGCCATATTTCGGTAAAACTTAATATTAATTAATGGTAATAATAAATGATCTCGTGACACGAATATGAATATGGATAATTATAAATGGCTCAAAATTTAATTCTAAGTTGTCTAAAACATTCACTGACGTAGTTTTTCCATTAAAATCATCGATAACGTTTTACTTTTTGAAGTTAGTAGTAAGACAAGAAATGATCTTACACAAAGCAAAAAAACATATAAAAATGCATAATTTTGCTCTTTAATTATATATTTTACGAAAAATTAGCATCTACAGAATAAATATATACCTCGTATGCACTTTTTTTAGGTAAATTGAAAAAAAAATCATAAACCGTCATTTGAGTCAACTGGACCGCTCCAACCTCCTTAAGTGGACGGTAATAGCCTCAATCAGAATGTCCAACCTCGATAATCTTACTTTTCCGATATCTCATTGCGACAGAATTGGATGCACATAAAAGTGCAAGTCTACGCAGCCATCATATGGAAGACAAAAAAATCGGAAATTCGTTTTACTATAAGAACGATGGGAAATTTTCTACTGAATCCAGTAAACCAATTCTGGTACCAAAAACACAATTTCGATTGTTTTTGTAGATGCCACCTTCTTCCATATGACAACAGTACGAATATCCGTTCTAACCTCACGCTGTGAATTAAAAGATGAAAGATCCTCGCAATAACAGATTCCACGTTAACCCTCACATGAACATCACACACGGTTTTTAATAATTTCGATCGTATTACAAGCCATCCCGTTTGCGGCTCTATCGTCCCGACAGCTTTAAGGCGGAACATACATTTAGACAGGAAAAAAATAAGCAATATTGACTGATTTTTTAAACTACGAAATAATTATTTTACAAATCATCAAACTTTAGGTATACTTTAATAAGTATACAAAACAACTTTTTTTTAATTAATTCATCATCAAAATGAGGAAGCTGTGGTAAAGTGTTACAGCAAGGTCGCCGCGGGAGTTGCGAATCGACGTGCAGTCTAGCTTCCCGTAGACTTTGATTTGCAAAAAAGTTCAAACATTTTTTCAGTTAGAACATGTATAGTTTCTATGTGACGGTAATTAAAATGAAGAAAATGAAAATTTAAGAAAATGGCACGCATTTACAAAAAAATCAACATTCCACGCAACATTTCTGTAAAATGTGGATTAAAAAAGTCGTTTTTTTTCCAATTTTTCAAAAACAATTCTCGTCGAGTAGAAGGTACCAATATTATCAATATTTCTACCAAGTATCAACTCAATTGGCTTAATAGTTTTTGAGTAATCCTGTACCCCAATTTCGATACTGCAGTTTTGAAAAGAAAAAAAACGCGTTTGAAGTTCACGCCTGCTCCGAATCCGAGCGATGAGGCACAGCGATGACGGGATGTAACATTCTAAGTTTTTCGAATTTCGCCTTGAAACTTTAGGAAAATATTCTACATACATAGTTCTATCATTAAAAGAGGAAAAAAAGAAATCGATTCTTTTATCGTTGTAAATGAATACCCCGCCTCAATGAAATTCAGGTATTTCCGATACTTCTACCAAAAGCACGATAACATTTTGGTGAACAGAGAAAGCCTGGTAAAACGTACTGTCATTCGTATCCAGAACAGAACCGTTGAATGTAGTCTCTCACAAATAGGACACGATTTAAACTTAGGGTCCAAAAGATTTTTAATAAAAGAATTGAAAATTTGACACATTTAATTGAAAAAGAATTAAAGAAAAATTGAAGAAACATTGAATTGAAGAATAGAAACATTTAGAAATGAACATTCAGTATAATAAAATATGATTATTAAATAACAATAAAGTCCAGCAGTTTCTGTTATTACATTTCCATTAGTAAATGTTATAAATTAACGTATTATTCGATATACTGATCGTTATCATCACAATAACGAAGAGAATGAAAGTAATAGTTGATCGTATGGTTTAACAATTGGCAATTTCATTTACATGCGTCTTGGCCCGGATAAACAGAATCTCGAACGTTGTAGATCGATCAACGAGCAATCAAACCGTGCCGCAGCCCTCATGGGGTTGGGGTCGTGAGGGAGAAGCAAGCAGGCCTGCGCAAACAAATTACTTCCTCGCGATTAATCGAACGACCACGTGCATAACATAACGGATACACCATCGAAAGCTGTGTTTGAAGAATCGATTACATCATGGCTTGCATCTAGCAATTTCACTAAAACCATGCCGGCACGCGATTTGTCTATTCGTCCATGTTATCCCCAGTTAACGAACGGCAGGACAAAACGTCGGTGTCCGTAGTCATTGAGGCGATCGTGTTTTTTTTTTCGAATTATTTTATCACGAATGAATTAATTGAATGAGAGTATAAATTGAAGTTTCGACTTGAATGATTCGCTGCGATATTGATTTGATTTCAATTTAATAGTAACTGATCGATCGATTCGTTTGCGGACGAATTATCGGTTGGAAAAACGATTAAACTCAATCACGTTTCAATTGATTGATAATCGATTTGCAATTTATTCATTTTCGCAGAAAATCGTTCGAATAAATTTCCAAAAAATCGACGCTGACAGTGAAAACGTAGACCGCCTCGCTTCAGTATAAGAATGCACCTATCAATTTGCCGGTCACCGGCAATAAATAGAATTATCCGATCGAGGGAGAAAGAAATCCCTTCTCGAAGGGAGATCGTGCGAAAAAAAAGCCTCGACACTGTTCGACACCACTCTTCAATCGTCGACCGATCGATCGAAAATTTTTATTACTTCGTCGTCCAAAAAGAAACGTTACCACAAAATCGCGAGACAACGTCGGAAGAAAAAGACAACCTATTGAACAAGGAGATTAGCACGATTCGCGAGCTGAAGAGAGTCGAACGCGATTGCCACGGTTCGAATCGTACTGAGATGCAAACGGGCAAGCGCAGCAACCAAGATCGGCATATGAGAACGAAGTAAGACCCATTCACCGATTTTTCGTCGCACTCGCACTTTCCGAACAGAGAGAAACACGGAGATCCTCTCAGACGATCTCACTGCTCCACTCCCCTCTCCACCGCCACCCGATTTTACAGCGAGACTTTCCTTCATTGCTGTCGCGATCGGTTATAGCAACGATGCGACAGAGAAAGCGTTATGTATGGGCTACACCAGGCCGAATCGACTGCGCCGTGACTGCCGATTTCTCTTTACATTCTTATTGGCCTATCAATAGACAAGTGGACTTATTTATTTTTTGGTAATTATTCTATTTGATTAACAATTTCACGGTATTAATCGTGACATTTTATTTGATTTGATGTTTGATTGATGAAAGGGGTTTGATCAATGAAAAATGGTTGGTTATTTAGTTAAATAATTTTTTTGGGTTAAGGGGTAAGGCCACTGTAAATTTTTTGAAAAATCGATTTTTTTTTATTGGCTTAAAAATAGTTTAAACCCTCTAGAATAAGAAAAAAAAGGTCCTGTGCTTTTCTTTTTTTAATTTTTTCCAATAAAAAACTATTCGCAAAACTTTAAACGCGTTTTTCTCGAAACATGGTTTTTCAAAATGGCACGCAGCATAACTCGAACAATTTTCATTTTTTTTACTTGAAATTTTAACCAGATGTGAACATTTACATTATCTTGAGAATGTCGATCGGAATTTTCAAGAACTTTATTTATTGATTTTTTATTAACAAAAAACTTGCCGTTTTTTTCGTCAAAAATCAATTTTTTTTTCAAACGCACGCCAAATCCACAAAAATTGATACTTTTTAAAATCCGATCGACATTTTCTAGCTATAGCCCTCTAGATTAATGGTTTTTTTTTTTTGTTCTAGATTCAAAAGTGCACCAGTGGTGCTGCGTGCCGCGGAGCCCTGGAAGCAAAACATGTCCCGGGAAGATAGCTCTGGAACCGCCATTTTGTTTTTTTTTTTACTGTAAAAAAATTTTATAATAAAGTTTAATGTATGCCCGATAACACCATTCAAAGTTTTTTTTCAAATACCTTCAATTTCGGGAGCAAAAAATTAGTGAAAAAACCTTTTTTTTTGGGCCGTTACAGTGGCCTTACCCCTTAAGGCCTTAGGCTACAGTAACGGGTATAAAACCATGTGCGAATTTGACAATTTTTTTTCGTATGAAAAAGTGATTCACTTATAAAATTAATTACACATTTATTTAGTATGAATATCAAGCTGTTAGAAAATATATTTTTTTTTCGCTGTACAAAAAGACTACTTGAAACTTCTCGAAACAGCTTTTTTCCAATTGGCGTGACAAATAACTTCAACAACTTCCACTGGATTTACTTCAAATTTAAAAGAAATGTTCCTAATTTCATTTCGCCGAGAAGCACGTACGGAATTTCTTATTAATCGAAAACTTTTCACTTTATGAGCAGTTTATGAGCAGTTATAACGAAATTTTTCACTGAAAATTCATTTCTTAAGGGGAGATATACACGTAGGAGCCGGAAAAAAGGTCATGTTTCATGAATTTTTCCCACGAAAACTATTTGAAATTTCGGATTGGGGTTTTAATTATCTTAAAGTATATACATTCAAAAATATTTTTAATTTTCTTTATTTAAAAATATCAAAAATATACAAGGATATTGTATGATCCTTGGAACGCCGTAAAAAAATCTGCGTATACGGTACCCACTGGCGTTTCTTCAAAAATCATCTGAAAAATAAAACCAAAAAGATTATTAAATTAGATACTATGACCCGGTACTTGTCATAGCCGATTTTGAAAATATCGATTTATGAAAAAATGGGGGACGTTTGAACATAAATAGTGATTTTTGGGCCAAAAATTAGTTATTATTTTGCCTATAAAACAAAAACTAAGTAACGGAAAAAAAATCCTATGACAAGTACTAGATAATGGTGTATAGAATAACCACAAATTACCTCAAGGCAATCGGTTCATTGGTTTTCGAGAAATTTTGGGTACCGATTTGAAAAACGTGGTTTTGAGAAAAACGCGTTTGAAAATTTGGGAATGAATAAATCATGAAATTTGTCAACTTACATGGAATCATCGATACCAGGCCCATAGTGTAGGTCTTCTACGGTCGATGGAATGTTCATAGCTACTAAATCCTCGACCTCGACCATCTAGGTGTATAACTCTCCTTAAGCTCAAATACCTACATCTTTTGAATAAAACAATAATCTTTCAATTCCGTACGTAATTCTGTAGATATTCTAATATAGATTGACGAGCATTTTTGTTTTTTGATCTAGGTCGAAAATTGGGGATGCTAAATGTCACGCCGCGGAGCGCCTAAAAAAAAGATCACAAAAGAAAATATTAGTAATCGGCCATTTTGGACACCGAAAAAAAATATATATATATATTTTCTAACAACTTGATATTCATACTACATAGATGTGTAATTAATTTTATGAGTGAATCAATTTTTCATAAGAAAAAAAATTGTTAAATTCGCACATGATTATATTCCCGTTGCTGTGGCCTAAGGCCTTAATGCACATAGCCGGACATAAAATTTCGTTGGTGCTGAGAAATTATCCAGCTTTGAGTGACCGTCGAAAAATGTCTAGCTGATGATATTAGATCACGTTTCAAAGATCTGATGCGCGGTGTAACGGCATTTCGAATTGAGGAATCCGGTGCTCAATGTTACTGAAGTTTGTGTCACCTTATGTGTACGTGTAAACTGAAATGACTCGTGAACCTCAAGGGAAATGCATTTTCGTTCGTCTTTACTTATCGTCGTATCGAGTCCCCGTGACAAAAATGCCAATCTCGGAATATACACGGAGAGATATGCATCACCCATTTACTTGTTAAAGGCCACTGTAAATTTACCTTTACTTGTTAAAGGCCACTGTAAATTTTTTGAAAAATCGATTTTTTTTTTGGCTTAAAAAATAGTTTAAGTTTAAAATAAAAAATAGTTTAAGTTTCTCCGAAACTTCTTTTTTTAATTTTTTCCAATAAAAAACTATTCGCAAAACTTTAAACGCGTTTTTCTCGAAACATGGTTTTTCAAAATGGCACGCAGCATAACTCGAACAATTTTCATTTTTTTTACTTGAAATTTTAACCAGATGTGAACATTTACATTATCTTGACAATGTCGATCGGAATTTTCAAGAACTTTATTTATTGATTTTTTATTAACAAAAAACTTGCCGTTTTTTTCGTCAAAAATCAATTTTTTTTTTCAAACGCACGCCAAATCCACAAAAATTAATACTTTTTAAAATCCGATCGACATTCTCTAGCTATAGCCCTCTAGATTAATGGTTTTTTTTTGTTCTAGATTCAAAAGTGCACCAGTGGTGCTGCGTGCCGCGGAGCCCTGGAAGCAAAACATGTCCCGGGAAGATAGCTGTGGAACCGCCATTTTGTTTTTTTTTACTGTAAAAAAATTTTATAATAAAGTTTAATGTATGCCCGATAACACCATTAAAAGTTTTTTTTCAAATACCTTCAATTTCGGGAGCAAAAAATTAGTGAAAAAACCTTTTTTTTGGGCCGTTACAGTGGCCTTACTCCTTAAGGCCTTATATACACTTGTGACGGACGAAGGGACGTGATCTTCTTGATTTTTTTCGACGGGACAATAACTGTTTATTTAAAAACTGTGAACAACATCGACTAGTACATAATTTCATGTACTCGTCCAATTTTTTTTCATTCAAAAATATTCCAAAATGACGGAATTCCAGCTGTCTTCCAGGAGCGCCTTCTTTGGAGCATCAGTTGCGGTGGACATGATGACTGGAGAACGGTTCATCTGAAATCAGAATTTGAAAAAGATTTCATTAGTATATTGCATTGGCCTGAGCCTGCAAGACCCAGGCCGAATTTGTAAAAAATTTGATTAAAAAAAAATTACGATAATTTGAACAAAAAAAAATCATTTTTTTAAGTGCTAAATTTTCAGTTTTTTTTTACAAAAAAATGTTCAACAAAATTCAAAATCCTTCGTCCAGGCTCTAGCTATTATCATAATAAATAAGTGGTATAAATTTGACATGGATCGGATTAATAGTTTTTCAGTAATCGTGTCCACCGCAAAGGTGTTTCTCAAAAAAGACGATTCTGAGATCATCGCGTTTAAGATTCAAGTATGTTTCTTTTACATTTAAAGTTAATTCATCCATACTAACATGGAGTCGTTGATTCCAGGGCCAAAAAACTAATCCTTCTGCATCCTCTGCAGCCTCTAAAACATTAATATGATACTGCCTACAAGCCATTCTTCCTTCTCTTGTAGCTGCTTGCGCTTACTGCTTGGCAAGCGTAGCACGCGCCTTGCGCGGTCGTGCGGTTGAAATACCTATAACTGCGAATCTAATGCTCCGATCTTTATGAAATTTGGCGAGAATATTCTTGAGATATTGTACTTAAGGTGTTAGGCCACAGTAACGGGTATTAAATCATGTGCGAATTTAACAATTTTTTGTCGTATGAAAAAGTGATTCACTCATAAGATTAATTACACATCTATTTAGTATGAATATCAAGTTGTTAGAAAATATATGTTTTTTTCGATATATTTTTAGGCGACGATTAACGACGATTTTTTTAGGCGCTCCGCGGCGTGACATTTAGCATCCACAATTTTTGACATAGAACAAAAACAAAAGTTTTCGTCAATCTACATTAGAATACCTAGAGAAGTACGTACGGAATTTAAAAAATATTGTTTTATTCAAAAGTTGTAGGTATTTGAATTGAGTTGTAGGTATTTGAATGAATTTTCAGTGAAAGAATTCGTATAAAACTGCTCATAAGATGAAAAGTTTTCGATTAATCCGAAATTCCGTACGTACTTCGCTGCGAAATGCAATTAGGAACATCCATTTTAAATTTGAAGTAAATCGAGTAAAAATTGTTGAAGTTATTTGTCACGCCAATTGGAAAAAAGCTGTTTCGAGAAAAACGCGTTTAAGGGGAGGGTAGGGGTTTCAGCGTGAAAAAAAACACTTTTTTGCGATTTTTTAAAATCTATATGGATAGAGTAAATTTATGAAAACCTTTTGTATATTATTAAGTGTCATTTCAAGAACATTCGGTGAAATTTGTACGCGAAAACATCCACAAACAAGCCGGTGTCGCGTTTTTTCTCGAAACCACTTTTTCTGTATGGGGCTATAAACAATTATTTTATACTTTTTAATCCATTTAAAAAACGTGGTTGAATTTTTTTTTTAATTTGAATAACTTTATTTTCTTCTTTTTAGTCTTGTGCGTGTAAAATGTTGCTTCTCCTTCTCAAGGCGTCGCTTGCGTTGGAGGGCTGTCTCCTTGACATAATTGGTAATTGAACAAATTGGTAATTGTCAAATTAATATTTGACATATGATAAAACATAGAATCGAGTAACTTTATATGCATGTTATATTTTATTAATTATTTTTTCGATATTAAGATCGGGATATTTGCAAAATTTCATAGTGAAACTCTCTTCTAACTAGATAATGCGCTCGTACCACTTCGAGCACTTTTGATCAAAGAAACAATGAAATGGAGAATAATATTACAATTTCGTTGCGGGTAAATGGGAATTAACGTGTAACTGAACAGTTACGGATGATTGAATCTTCATCCAAGCATTGCGGTTAAAAGTGCTGAGGGCTTTTGGTGGAGATACAGCTAGAAGCCAATTAATTTGGAGTGGTGAACTTGGTTTAATTGCCATCTAGCAGCTTCTGCGCCAACTACGTAACTCAATTCCATAACACGAGTACTTGAAAATTCCGATCCCGGCCTTTAGACGACTTCGACCAAACTTTCAATTAAATATGTCAACAAGCTCCACGAATCGAAAACTCGAAACTTCGCCTCTGAAGTTAAATGTCACAAGATCCAATTAAACATAAATGCGCAAGCGTTGTTTGACGCTAAAATAATTCGAATTATTTTATGCGATTATTTGTCCTAGCCCCATACAAGCAGGAGTTTCGAAAAATTATAAATAAAAGTGTCAATTTCACACAATTTGTAAGAGTGATAGGAATTGATGATGAGAGGAACACTGAGACTAAGGATAATCGAATTATATTTCGTCATTGTCGCAAACAAAGTTTTATAATTATTTAAATTAAACAAAAAATTGAAAACAACCTTTTTGAAACGGACTAAAAAGTATAAAATAATTTTTCCTAGCCCCATACAGCTTTATAACCCAAAACAGATTCCTAACCGCATACAGATTGTCCTGAAATTTTTTAATAGCTATGACAATACTTGTGAGATTTAAAACGAAAACCGTGGAGCGCATGTGATAGATAATTAATGTATGAATAGTTCACTTAAGTTACTAACAATTTTATTGCACTGCAAATGATATGAACTGTTGTGCGAGTTTTCTCAACGACAGCTACTCCTTACACTCCTTACTATTACCTATGCATGCGCCCCACGTTTTTCATTTTGAGTCTTACAAGTATTTTCATAGCTATTAAAAATTAACAATCACAAATTTTCAGGACAATTTTTTTAATTTCAATATTTTAATTTCTGCTTTTTAGTATTGTTTGTGTGAAATTTTGCTTCTCCTTCTTCAAGCATCGCTTGCAATGAGGGGCTGTCTTTTTGACCATCGTAGAAATCGTCACTAATTCACTATTCACTATTAATATTATTATTATTTAAAAAACAATTCTCTTTCACTAAACTATATTTTTTATTACTTGATTTATTTTATTTCTTTTTTTTTCTCTCTGTGACAAACTTGCCTGTGTGTTTATTTGTCTGTCATGCAGATCTGAGCTACGTTCAAAGTTTCAAGCCTGTAGCGCATCCGGAAGTTAGTTTAAAATCGATTGCAAAATTGGTACCGGACAGACAGACAGACAAATAGACAACAAGCAAAGCGATGAACCATTTTTTCATTTACTTATTAAATATCGATTTGGATGATCACATGGTCAAATCTTGATGCACCATGCAGTTCGATTTCCGCTCACCGTCTATGGATTATGAGTGCATGAAAAAACGGTTGGCGGATGAAGCCTCATCGAAAAAATGACTCGTCGATGGCGTGTTGAAGAACAGACGAGAATAATATACTCGTTGAAATAAATTATACGCAAGCAATGTAATTTCTCATTCATGTAAATCCCATGAAAGTGAGATTTAGCGATGAGACTTTACCTTGTTTATTATTATTTCACAATTGAACAGCAGGCGGAATTCAATAAAATTTTGCATATACTCAATACACATCCTTGATGGAGAAATAGACGTTATGTTCGTAGGTTGACTGTTATTTTTTTTTACGTTGCGTGTATGATACTTAAACATGCGATATGATAAACTGATTTCATAATACTTTTATTCTCCCATGTATTTTCCAAATGGCAAAATTCTGCACGCACACCAAAAAAATGAAAGTACCATAAGATACTTTAATAATTATGTCCATGAAAAAAAAACCATGGAGTTATATAAAAGTGACAAAATTTTAAGAGGATGACAATTGATTACTAGACAACCTGCGTACACGGAAAATGTTCCATCCTAACTTACCATCTGACCGAACGTTTTTCCCAAACATCATTTTTTTGAATTACTGAGAGTTTTATTTTATTAACGAGGTTCTCATTTCTTGGAGAATGCGAATGGGGTTTGATTAAATCCGCAATGCGGCATCATTCATAAATAGTGTAGAGTTTCGAAAAAAAAACTGTTTACATCTATTTTCCAAAATATTTAGCTGGAAAATCGTGGTAATGATCAAAAACTTATTGATAAAATTGTATTGAAATTCTCCGACCGCTTGTACATTACCAAACATATTTCAAATTGAATCTAATTAATTAAATTAATTTTAATAATCGAAGATCTCAATTAATTGGATGAATCAAGAAATCAAATTAATAAAACAAAGGATCTGAAAAATGTATTATTTACTTAAAGGGATTGATTAGTTCGAATGAATTGAATAAAAATATATGAATCACATTTAAATTAATTTTATTTCATTGATTTCGTTAATTCGTTAAAAATGTAATTACTCGAATTCCGTACACGGAAAATACACGAGGGAGAATAATCGCAAAAGAATGACAATTTTATAATACGTCAGGTTTTTAGCTTGTATGCTAACTTAATAAATTCATCACAGACATTTAGTGTACCTGCCTGGCAAGAAGCACTTTAAAATATAAATTTCGAAATAAACCAACCTATCCCGCAAGTCTGACGCGACTACAATCTATTAAGTTTATATATAGCCATTGTGAATAAATAGTTTATTATTCGCATAATATCGCGATGGACTATCTGAGACTGTCAATCGCGTGATTTCTTCTATTATATTATAGAAATGATGATATAGCAGCAATAATGACGCCGGCAACGAAAAAGGCCTACTCCGGCATAGAAACCTGCGACCTACTTATCGCAGCTACTCAATACCATGCGCACACTAATTACGCGGCGATTACTGCTTAATAATTTGAAAATATAAAAGGGCCACTTAAGAAAATAGCCGAATCTCTGCGTGCAAGAGGATTGATGTACTCTTCGAAGAATAGATTACGGTGTAAATTATGAGCTTCATTAAGAATATTTTTTCATTTATATTACCAACGACTATCGTAGCTGAATCTAATACTGTTATCGTTGATCATATTGTTCCTGTTTTCGTTTGATCTTTGTTTTTAGTATTGTTTTTCGTATTGTAATTCGTACTTAATTTTTCTGAACAACGAATTATTTGTCGATCGTTATGAAGCACATTACATTCCATGTTGAATCAATGCGTTAAAATTTTGTCCGGATAGGGGTGGTGGAAAATATTTTTTAATAAATTGTGTTATTATTTATATTCCGGCGTTTTTTTCTTAACGATCTGAAGGGGTTCGACTACTGTGCCGATCCGAATATCAGGGTTATTTAAAAAAAATTGAAGAAATAAGTAAGACAATTGAACCATCGTTTAGACACTCATCTGTATGTACATTAAGGGGTTACATCTACCTAGAGGCCCGAAATAAATGGCCAAATACCGATTTTTTTGGGAAACGGTTGGGGAAAATAGCATTTTGTTCAACATGAAGGTACATATATTAAGAGCCTTCGAAAAAAGATCACGAGAAAATACAGAAATACAACAAAAACATGATCGTCGACAGATGATGACATTTCTTTCGTGATGTTTGGCGGTGAACACTCTCCAGCCTAAACGGTCCATCTGAAACCTAAAAACCCAACGGGTTATTCAGGTTAAGGGGCCAATCCACTTCGAAAATTTCAAAAAATCGAAAGCAAGTAAGACCTGAAGAAATCGACGATGATGAGCAATCAGACGGGATTTTGTACTGTGCAACAATTGCCGATTGAGTTTAGGTAAGAGTTTTTCATAATATGCGTTTTTTCTCGAAAAAACGTTTTCAAAATTTAGCTCCATCGTATCTCTAAAACTAACAAACCGATTCTCTTGAAATTTGAACCACATATTGCAAACATGATATGCAACAAGATGACCCTCGACGGTTTTAAAATTTTGATTTTTACGTTTTTTTGCGAAGAACTGTGAAAAAACGCGTTTTTTACCGTTTTTGTTTTTCATCTGCCATTTTTTTATTCTTTGATAAAACTTTATATCCGAGGGTCATTTTGTAGCTGATGTCATACTGAATCTAATAGACTTTGATTTTTTGTTTCAGACAAGCCGTTGCCGAGTTCTGATGGAGCTACCTAGCCCACCTATTTTTAAGGCGTTACGTTAAACTATAGTTTTTGTACTTAAAAATGAATAGAAATGAATTAAAGTTTTTTAAATGTATTTCAAGACTTTATTTATCAAGCCCAACAACTTTTATATTCATATATTTTATAAAATCCTCAAAAAAATCGCGAAAATGTCCTTTTTTCGTGGCTCCAAAGTGGAGTGGCCCCTTAACAACAAATAGCAGTCATTGACGATTCTCGACTTTTAAAATATATTTTTTTAACAACATGGCGACGAATTGAAACTCGAGCATACTAAATCTATGAAAAAAGTTGTCATTTTACAAACTTTTATTTAACTGGACTTTCTGTGAGATGTAAAACGGAAAATTGATATTGTACCCACTTCCCGACTACTTAAAGCTTGGGAATTTTGCAAACGTGTATCTAAAAGGTGAAAATGCATGATTCAACTAAAAAAATATGTCCATAAAACGTTCAACTTTCCAATTAAAATTAGCGATATCTAATCATCCATATAAAATCTCACTAACACATACAAACAAATTCGTAGCCGACTGTGTTTGTATGTGACAAGTTTATATGTAGCAATTGGTCGTGAGGTCAATCCCAATTACAGTCTTTATTATTTTTTACAAGCATTTCATGTTCCTAACGTACAAACTCGTGAACTAATAAACTACTAGTAACAACCAACTAGTTAAATCAATAATAGACTAAAAAGAAGAAAATCATTTGAATGTGAAAAAAATATTTCAAAAAACAAGCTTTTTTTAATATACTCAAAAGTATAATTTTTTTTACCAAGACACCTATAAGTGACCCTAAATAAAAGCTTGAGGGTTGGGCTCAAAATTTAGAGATATAATTTTCAATTTACAAAATCCGTTAACATATCAACTGTATTTAATTTACTGTAAAATAACCTTAAATTTCTTAAATAAAAATCCTGAAACTGAGTATAAACATGTGATAACATTTTTTCTCTAATTACTATTGTGCCAAATTTCAAATAGGTCAATGAAACTGAATTCATCAAATTAGTTAAATATTTAAAAGGTTGAACACCCCAAGCTTTTATTTGTAGTCACGTATTGGTGACTTGGTAAAAAAAATATTTAATACTTTTTAGTAGATTCAATAAAAGCATGTTATTAAAAATGTTTTTTATACATAAATTTTACGTAACTACTAGAAAATGAAGATCGATTTAAAAAAAGTGAGATCGTCAACGACCTTTAAATTTTTCTCATCGTGTCTCCTGTCAATTTGGAAACAATTCTTCAAGTGGTTCTGGAGATACCATATCCACCGATTTTAAAAACAGTGTTTCGAGAAAACGCGTTCAAAGTTTGAAGTATGGTGCTGCTACCGCTCGCCTGGCCGACTGTTCGAAGCCGTCGCTCATTCAACTTTAGGAATATTTTTGACATTGATACTTTCAGGAAATATAGCTAAACGGTGATACTATCGAATGAAAATATTTTTTGAAAATGCCCATTTTTGCCCCGCGTAGGTACGTGCACCTTAACGAAACTGTGCAGCAATTTTCGTAAAAGATATCAACAATTAAAGAAGTGAAAAAAAATATCGTGAAGGACCTCGGAACATGAGGGGCTCAACGGTGTACTTGATTTTGGCCACCTGGTTGATCCGAAACAAAAAAAAATAGTTTTTTTTCTTAAAAAAGACAACATCGGCTACGATTCGACCGACCTTTTTTATCATATTTCAATCATCAAAAACAATGTTTGTATTTTTTTTATATTTCGAGTAGAAATGACATCACTATTATTAATGACTAATGCAACAAAAAAAACGTTGGTCAAGACGAAACCACTATTGCACTAAATGAATGCACCAAATTTAAAGTCAATCCGTACATTAGATGTCGAGAAATCGTGTACACCGTTTTGATGAACATAGTTTTGAGAAAAACGCGTTTAAAGTTCAACTCGGGATTCTATCATTGTAATCATATGTTTACCTTCAATCTAGGATTTTTGCACCGTATGTTGAACCTTCCTCTCAAATTTGAGTGGCCTCAGGCGACTATTGTTTTATATTTACACAGTAGCCTAACCCCTTAATTTTTTTTTTCGTGCTGAACCACCATGGCGATTATATACAGGGTGTCCCAAAACTCAACGATAATCTGAGACCGGATGAAAGGCCAAGTTATACCAGTTCTGGGAAAAATACAAAAAAAAATCCATATCGCTCAGTTCAGCGATAATAGACATTTAAAAAAAAAAGTTGAAATTCGACACCCTTGGTCGCATTTTCAAGTCCTGTGATCACCAATGCCACAATTTCGCTGTGATTTTTTAAATTTCGTGATCTTCATTAACGATGCTATTAATCGCAACTACAAATTAATGCAAAAAACATTGTTAATTTAATAAAATAAGTTAAGTTTTAGTGAGTCTCGTTCACAAAAATATTGTTACTTAACTTTGACACTTCATTTTGAAAAAAAAATGTACTACACTACCCTTGGCAAGTTGTTTCAAAAGATAGCGCATTTAATCAAGATTTCAAAATGGTGCAACACTTGCCACTTTTCTTGCCATTAAAAATGTTATTTCTCATTTTTTTCAAATTGAGCTCATTTTGAACAACTCAACATTAGGAATTTTTGTTACTAAAATTTGTTATTTTTTGTTTCTGGTCTGAAATAAAATTATTATTTTTAGTAAAGAGGTAATTGAGTCAGTTAATAACCAATTTTTATTGTAAAAAACATATGTTTTTTACAATAAAAATTGGTTATTAACTGACTCAATTATCTCTTTACTAAAAATAATAGTTATTTCAAAAGATGGCGCATTTAATCAAGATTTCAAAATGGTGCAACACTTGCCACTTTTCTTGCCATTAAAAATTTTATTTCTTATTTTTTTCAAATTGAGCTCATTTTGAACAACTCAACATTAGGAATTTTTGTGACTAAAATTTGTTATTTTTTGTTTCTGGTCTGAAATAAAATTATTATTTTTAGTAAAGAGGTAATTGAGTCAGTTAATAACCAATTTTTATTGTAAAAAACATATTTTATTAAAAAACATATTGTAAAAAACATATGTTTTTTACAATAAAAATTGGTTATTAACTGACTCAATTACCTCTTTACTAAAAATAATAATTTTATTTCAGACCAGAAACAAAAAATAACAAATTTTAGTCACAAAAATTCCTAATGTTGAGTTGTTCAAAGTGAGCTCAATTTGAAAAAAATAAGACATAAAATTTTTAATGGCAAGAAAAGTGGCAAGTGTTGCACCATTTTGAAATCTTGATTAAATGCGCCATCTTTTGAAATAACTATTATTTTTAGTAAAGAGGTAATTGAGTCAGTTAATAACTAATTTTTATTGTAAAAAACATATGTTTTTTACAATAAAAATTGGTTATTGATTGACTCAATTACCTCTTTACTAAAAATAATAATTTTATTTCAGACCAGAAACAAAAAATAACAAATTTTAGTAACAAAAATTCCTAATGTTGAGTTGTTCAAAATGAGCTCAATTTGAAAAAAATAAGAAATAAAATTTTTAATGGCAAGAAAAGTGGCAAGTGTTGCACCATTTTGAAATCTTGATTAAATGCGCCATCTTTTGAAACAACTTGCCAAGGGTAGTGTAGTACATTTTTTTTCAAAATGAAGTGTCAAAGTTCAGTAACAATATTTTTGTGAACCATGACTCACTAAAACTTAACTTATTTTATTAAATTAACAATGTTTTTTGCATTAATTTGTAGTTGCGATTAATAGCATCGTTAATGAAGATCACAAAATTAAAAAAATCACAGCGAAATTGTGACATTGGTGATCACAGGACTTGAAAATGCGACCAAGGGTGTCGAATTTCAACTTTTTTTTTTAAATGTCTATTATCGCTGAACTGAGTGATATGGATTTTTTTTTGTATTTTTCCCAGAACTGGTATAACTTGGCCTTTCATCCGGTCTCAGATTATCGTTGAGTTTTGGGACACCCTGTATAAAGGGGAGCACCGAAGCTACGCAAATCAAACGATTGAAATCACGAAAGAAATTTATAACTGTTCATAATATTGAAGAGGACAACGAGTTTGCCTGGCTTTGTTATTCTATGGGTGCTCTTTCTTCACCATATACATAGTTACGATGACCCTCGGCGATTTTGCACGAACCAAATATTGCCCGACTGTTTCATTAATTGTAATGTTCAGTGATGGCAATATCACATCACGTATTCATCATATACAAATAATGGTTATTTTAATACACGTAAGAGAATAAAAAAATGATGGACGCTTGCAATTATCGCTAATTAGCCATACATGTTCCAGTTTTCGAAATTTCGTGAATTTTTATTCTGCACAGCATTAACAGTATGAACATAAACAAATTGATGGCATATAAAAAACCACAACATAATGCTACTTAGCGATAAGTACAAAGCACTATCGAGTGATTACTCACTCTCGTATGTGTCTACACGCGGATTAAAGTGGAGCGCTTTCCACAATGCACCTATGATTATTTTCCCAAAATTCTATGATATTCACACGGGTGACGAGTGAAATTTATTACTCGCATTAATTCCTAGATCAATAATTGAGGTAATTAACGGGTTACACCTAGTTCTCCGCCTGAAAAAAGAGGTGCTTTAGTGAATTTTTTTTGGGAAATGGGTGCAGGTTTTTAACTTTTTTTTCATAGTCAAGGGTATCGTTTAAAGTATCTTGGTCATTTTTTTATTGGGAAATATTTATAAACGACGGAGATACAGAAAATCGCACGAACCGTCCTTCGCGGTGGCCACTCCTGCTCGGGAACAAATCATCTGAAATACAAAAACCAAATGAATTTACTTTTTGTATCGTATTATCTAGTCTTTGATCGAAGGATTCAATAAAATAATGATTTTTGAACAAATGGTCGCCGATCGAAAGTGATTGTCGAAATTTCAGTGAAAAAAACACTCTATTTTCCTTGACATAAAAAAAAGTATGCATTGAAAAAAAAATCCTTCGTTAATGGAGTGCCTTTTGATATACAAAAAATGTCTGACATTTGAAGAAGATCGGTTTAGTTGTTTTTGAGATATTTTGATCACCGATTCTGAAAAAGTCATTCCGAGAAAAACGCGTTTAAAGTTTTTACCTGTACCGGGAAAGCGGTAAGCGGACCTACCTGTAAACGCTCATAACGCGCCCAATTTTCAACGGACCGACTTGAATTTTTCAGAGGATATTTTTGAAAGGTTATATTAAAAGAATCCGTCGAAAACGAAAAATCGATGTTTTCAAAATTTCTAACTAGGTGTAACCCCTTAAGGGGCCAGTCCACTTTAGAGCCACGAAAAAGGCAATTTTCGCGATTTTTTTTTTTTGAGGATTTTATAACAGATGTGAATATAAGAGTTGTTGGGCTTGATAAATAAAGTCTTGAAATAATTAAAAAAAAATGTTAATTCACTTTTATTCATTTTGAAGTACAAAAACTGTAGTTTAACGTAACCCCTCAAAAATAGGTGGGCTAGGTAGCTCCATCATAACTAGGGAACGGCTTGTCTGAAACAAAAAAATCAAAGTCCATTAGATTCAGTATGACACCAGCTACAAAATGACCCTGGGATATAGAGATTTATCAAAAAATAAAAAAATAGCAGATGAAAAACGAACAAAGTAAAAACCGCATGTTTTCGCGTTTTTTGAAGTTTTTCGCAAAAAAAAGCAAAAATCAAAATTTTAAAACCATCGAGGGTCATCTTGTTGCGAATCATGTGTGGTTCAAATTTCAAGAGAATCGGTTTATTAATTTTAGAGATACGATGGAGCGAGATTTTGAAAACGTTGTTTCGAGAAAAACGCGTTTGAAGTTTATACTATGAAAAACTCTTACCTAAACTCAATCGGCGATTCTTGTACCGTACAAAATTTCTTCTGATTGCTCATCATCGTCAATTTCTTCGACTCTTGCTTGCTCTCGATTTTTTAAAATTTTCAAAGTATATTTTCAAAGTTGTAATTATATCCCTCTCATCTCGAATTGTTACACATAGAGTGCCAAATTTTTCCTTCGACTATTTACTTGAATATTCGTTATCTAATTCCAGCGCACCCACAGCATCGAAGAATTTATCAAGAACCTTAATTTAATTAAGCCAATACCAGTAACCGCGTAATTAAAAACTTTGGCACAATCGACTAACGACTAATCCATCGGGAATGCGGACCTCATAAATTGGGAAAGGAGAATTTTCGAGGCTTCCAAGTCGTAATTCTTACTTCGGCTAAACGCCGAATTGCTTCTCTAAATGTAATTGATCACAGGTGACAGCGAAATAAAAAAAAGAAACGATTAATTGTAGGACGAATTTTTCGTTACTCATTATCATATTTTTTATGCCCTACTAAAGTGTCTACGTGAATCTCGGGACATTCTATATTCCGCTTTCATCTCCGTTCATTTCAAAACACGTTTGAATAAACGGAAGAATATTTAATTATCAAACGACGAAATTTTTATTGCTTGTTTTCGTAACTCGTTGCATTATTAATAATATTCTGTGTACGTGGTCATTGAGATTGTCAAATTCCTGAAATTTGGCAATGTCTATATTTCCATTGCAATATCCAAATAACATAATGACATGTCCTTACTTGTTAGGACATAAACTTCTAATTTTCTTTTAAAAAAATCGATAAAAAACGACCGTTTGCTTGACCCTTAAGAAGGTTTGACCTTTAAGACGGTTTGCTCCCCCCTTAAGAAGTCCGCCGAAGGATACCGCACTTTTATTCCAATCAATCTCAACAATCCAGTTTAAAGGGCTATACCAGTGTGACACTTTCAAAAAATAGATTTTTTTTGCCTTTTCCGACAGTTTATACTTTCAAGAATATCATTATCATTTATATTATTTATATCAATATAATTTTATCTTGCAAAAATCAATAGTTAAATCTTTAAACGCTTTTTTCTCGAAATGAGATTTTTCACAGGTTTTGATATTTTTCGAAAATCCTACGTCATCGTACAGGAAATACCTTCCAGTTTAACATTTTTTTCCTTTTTCGGTTTCAGCTACTCAATCGGCCGGAATCACGTCAGCAGTGGAGGAAAACAATTTTGGCGCCTCCGAAGGCAGCGCATAAGTCGCTTGGATCTCAATATTTTTCTGTGAAAAAATTATGTAACATAGGCTAAATATAGCCAAATATATTCTTAATTTTCCAAAACATTTAATTGAGTACTTTTCTTCCAAAAAATTCCCGAAAATCACCCAAATTTTCAGCGTTCACACTGGTATAACCCATTAAACCGTTTGCCTGCTCATGGGGTCATTTTGACCCCAACATTCAACAGCAACGTACGCAGCTTCAAATTCAACCACGTTTTTTTCCAAATCATTTTTTTTTTCAATCGATCTGTGCAGCTTTGACGATGCAGAAATTTGCTTAAAAAACCCTACAATTTTTCTTACGAAAGTGCGCAGTTTGGGTGGGTTTAGTAAGGAACTTGCTCTTATCAGAGCACGGGTTATCCATTTTATAACTCAACACAGCAAAATGTTATAAATTCACAGTATGTGACATAAATCTACAGGATGTAAAAGCAAAAGACCGCAAAGGAAGAGAGAGAGAGAGAGAGAGAGAGAGAGAGAGAGAGAGAGAGAGAGAGAAATTGTACATAGTAAAAAAAGCAAAGAAAACCGTACCTGCTATCCTCCTGTTCGCGGTTCATACAGTCTGGCATTTTAATTTCCTCGAGAAATATTTCATTCCTCAGTTTCTGAGGGTTCTCGGAGTTTTTTGTTTTCGATTCATCTTTGCAGCCGGTCTTATGGGCCGTTACCAAGGATACGTGCTTCCAGACTGGCATTTCTTTTTGTTCAATTTGTTAATCCAAGCTCCGCGACGTAACCTCACCAACAACTCATTTTTTTCGACCGTGAAAGAACCAAGCCAGAATAAGCTAAACATCTTTCATATTCGCGAAACGCCTCCCCGTGTAGAAATTGTGACCGGGATACCCTATGTCCGATCAAATCCCGATCAGGATTTGTCATGGATTCCCCAAAACCGGTATCCTGGTTAGAATCCAACTTGCATCAGTATCGGCATATGTACGACGACGATGGCATCATTTTGAAAATTTTGGCGTCACGTGTACTTTCTGTATTACTATGGAATTCCTATCTATAGATAGGAATTTCTGTCTATAGATTCCTATCTATAAAATTCCTACCTATAGATAGGAATTACATAGTAATACCGAAAATACACGTGATGCCAAAATTTTCAAAATTATGCCATCGTCGTCGTACATATTCCGATACTGATGCAAGTTGGATTCTAACCGGGATACCGGTTTTGGGGAATAAGTCTCTGTTTATACCCACCGACATGTCGGTGGGTATAAACATCTATTTAAGACAAATTAAAATCAAATTCACAATGATTAGATTAAAATTTACACCAACCATGAGTTCTTACGTATTTCGAGAGAAAACATTTCGTCGAGGCAAAAAAACTTTTGCAAAAAAAGTTGTGATTTTCAAATATTACATTATAAATATGAAAAAAATCACAAAATGAGTTGTGAATTTCCTCAAGTTGAAGAAAATAAAAATCGAATTCACGACAGTTATATTAAAATTTACACAAGTGTAAACGTATTTTGAGAGAAAACATTGTGTTGAGGCAAAGAAATGTTCGCACAAAAAGTTATGTGCAAAAATTTCTTTGCCTCGAGGCAATGTTTTCTCTCAAAATACGTACGAACTCACTTTTGGCGCAAATTTTAATCTAATCATTTTGAATTTGATTTTAATTTGTCTTAAATACGAAAAAATTCACAACTAATTTTGTGAATTTTTTTGTATTTATAATTTCTTGTCAATACATTTGCTTCACAGATTATGGTGTGAATTTTTTTTAATTCACATCAAAATCTCGCGATGAGCGCGATCTCCCATTTGAATCTTTAGACAAATTTTTTTTTATTGATAGTTTAATGCACCAAAACTTTATAAATGTTATTTATTTTTATAATAAATTTAACATGTCATAATTCCATTTTTGACATTTTATTTCAGCCTGTATTCACCCATGATCCTTCCCAGATTGCTCAATGATTCCATGGGGAATCTATTTAGAGTCATTAAAGGATCCGGTTCTGGATCCCTAATGGAATCCAGTTTACGGATCTTACATTTAGTCTTCGAATCTGATCCGATATCGGACTAGATCCCAACTGGGAGCCCGGTATACAAGTCAGAATCCAGCTGTATCCCTGCCAAAATTTCTGCACGGGTCAGTAACGTGCCCTCACTTTCCTTCTCTCAATGATGTATCGTCAGGTAGATTTTTTTTTCCTTAATATTTTCGACGTATCGGTCTATAGGTTCGGTATGTGGCTCCGGCGATCGCCCACGTCAGGCAGCGTTGACCTGTGCCAATACTGGGATGGGTGACCGCTTGGATGCGGACAGAGTCAGGGCAGCAGTTTCACCGAGTTTCCAATGGCAGTACAATGGAAACTGAGTAAAATAAAGCCGTCTGTATCGACACATGTTTTCCGGAGTTTCCCTGTGCCTTCGTGGATATGCGACAGTCTCACGTGCAAAAAAAATGGGCATGCCCTGGGGGAGTCTCTACTGAACTGGGGACAGTAAAGTAACAAGTATCGAGAAAAAATGAATAGATAGAAACGTACATGTTTGCAGATTCAGAGAAAGGATGATCAGGAATTTAGAAAAATTCCACATGCCAACGAGTTCCATAATTCCCGAATGCCTCGCCTCGCGATCGATAATTGAGCTTTTTTCACTATCACAATCTGTACACAAGCAAATTGGAAAGTTGGTGAAATTTTTCTCACAGACGCGATACCACGGAAGTGGGAAAGAGATAAATATTGCTTGCCCACCATGGGGGTAGCTTTCTTAAGGGGAAAATACCTTTAAGCGAGGAAAATAATTATTTTGGTGATTTTTTTTAAAGCAAAGTTTTTTTCTCCATTTCTGGAGACTTAGGGTGTATTTTATTACGACAATCTTTAAAAATGGCGGAAGTATGGCATGGTCTTCTAAACGGGTTGCGGTGGATGTCAGGCGTCGTGACACGTAGCGTCGGCAGGATTAATCTGAAAAAAAAAACCAATGAAGATTTTTGTTTATCAACCGTCATACGCGGAATATGAACCAAGAAAAAGTGAGAAATGGTGAAAATCGATGAAATGGTACGCTTTGAAGCAAAAAGATTGAGTTTTCAAAAAAATGGCTGCATTTTGCAACCAATAAATATATATTTTTTTTTTATTTGCAAGAACATTCAGGGTCGTGTTTTAGACAATAAGGTTAGAAAGATTTATACCAAATTTGATCGGAATCGGTCGATTAGTTTTTTAGCTATACGTCACGTTTTGAAAACGCGGTTTAGAAGATCGTGGCATACCGTCGCTATTTTTAAAGATTAATCAAATTCAAAAAATACCGTGTAACAGCCAAAAGTAGTAATGAAATATGAGTTTGAAAAATAATAAAGAGATCTTTCCTTTAAATAATAATCATGAAAGTCAGCAAACTTTTTTCGGGGCTAATGTTGTCTCGTCCCATAAGGGGATGTACCTGAGTAAACAGCGAGAAAAACAGGTAAACTTCGTGAATTTTTATTTCAAAAACTAATGTTTCGATTGGATTCGGGTTTTTTTTATTGCAAAATATGTACATTGAGGTATGTTTAGGAATTTTTAAAAATAAATTCGTTAACTGGAAGCGATTCAAACGCAATTATCTCGAAACACAGTTTTCAAAGTCGATGCCAGATGTATCTCGAAAACAGCTTGTCCGATTTTGTCCAAATTTTGATACAATATTCTTCGATAGTTTTCTCTCGTTCGCCACGTAGGATTTTTTTGAAATTTTCACATTTGTCGGAATTGCGACCGTTTTAAGTTAACATTCGTTTTTCGTTCGCAATTTCCGACGATTTTGGATTGCATACAAATTGCATAAAAAAGCAATGGTTCAATCAAACGAAAAACCCCTACGTGGCGAACGAGAAAAACTATCGAAGAATATTCTATCCAAATTTGGACAAAATCGGCAAGCCATTTTTGAGATACATCTGGCACCGACTTTGAAAACTATGTTTCGACATAATCGCATTTGAATCGCTTCAAGTCGACGAATTTATTTTAAAAAATTCCTAAACATACCTCTATGTACATATTTCCCAATAAAAAAAAACGCGGATGCAATCGAAATATTAGTTTTTGAGATAAAAATTCCCGAAGTTTACCTGTTTTTCTGGTCGTTTACTCAGGTACCTCCCCTTAAGAGAAGATCTGGAATTGTCCTTCCAGGCGACGGTAAACTAGTGCTGCATCGTGATCCTGTCGAACGTAATTTGGTCAGTCTCGACTATCGGAAAGGTACAGGAACATCCCATTATGCAGCCGCTGTCAAAGGTGGAGTCCGTCTTGGCCAGGTGATCGTTAACATTGATAACAAAGTTGAGCAGAGCTCGTCTACGATTGCGAGCGACCGGATGTAACGCCGAGAGACGAATGATTACAGCGCGGAAATGCTGACGAGCCGAGTCCTCGCCTTCCCTCGTAACCGTGCAAGCTCGGCGATGCTGGACAAGCAGTGAAAAGCCTCCGAAAGCTCGAAGGATTGTGCATCGTCGGCTGAAAGGTATCGACCTGCATTCAATGATGATGCTAACTAACGGAACCTGTTCAACGTGAAACTCAGCTACTTCAAGCTGTCCCCATTAAAAGATCAGACGCCGAAAGAACAGCTGAAAGATTCGACCAACCAAGAGGAAGAGTTGTCTTCCAAAAAGACCTAAAGGGATCTCTAGTCCAAGAGGGATCATCCGCTTGACCACGATAATGATAACGCTGCATGGATTCGTCACGATAGGCCCAATCATTAATTTCTATGGAGCTTTTCGCGCCTCCGCCATGCAAAACGTTGTGCTCGCAGACAAAGATGGGACTGCAAGCTCCGTGAAATTGGTACCCATTATGGTGGCAGAGAGCGATGCTGCGTGGATAGCGAGCCGCATAGAATGTTGGAAACAGAGGCGAAACGAACGAGCCTGACTGCTTTCGAAAGGGCAACGATAGGAGTGCTAGCTGAACTTCCACCCTGTTAAGGCTACGAAATGGACATAAACGGTTGCGCGAATACACCAGGAACCAGGTGATCGCGCTAGCGCTATTGTGCCAGAGATTCTCCAGCGAAACGACTGGGACTATGGTGGATTTGGAACGTGTGAATGCTATCGCCATGATTATGATATGATCAGTACATACACTACCCCTCAAAAGTTTGGATACACCAGTCGATATTTCTTGCCCCATTAAAAATTAGATAGCTCCGTCAAAACAATAGATAAGCAAATTTAACGAAAGGCGTTTTAAAGGGAACCAATTCAGCTTTGTTTTGCTTTTTTGAAATATTTTTTATGATTTTTTTTCGACCCGGTAGGCACTTTTGAACGTGTCTGTTTTTCGGCTTTTTTCGACCATCGAGAATTGGGCGCATAATTTATGGAAATTTGTTTTGTCATTTTTATGCATGATAATCGTGAAAGGGGTAGCAGAAGGTCCATTTCCGTTTTTGAAAAAGTTTCGTACAATTTTTTTTCGCAAAGTTATTTAATTTTTTGTTAAGAAAGACAAATTTTGGCAAACGCAACGTAACTCAAGAACTATAGGGTTTAGAAGGAAATATCATAGAAGTAAAAAGTTGCATACGTTTATACTGGATCGCCTGGAATTTTTTAAGAATTTTCCTGTGAGATTCTTGTTTGGACTATTTTTGCTCGAAACTCTGATGAGTAGGATGGCTCGAGTCGAAAAGTATGGCATTTAGGACAAAATATCAGGAAGCGAAATTCTTTTAATTTTCGATTTTATATTTGCTTACATTTTTTTCCAGATTTTACGATGATGGGACGATATCTAAAATTTTAGGAAATTTGCCCTGTCCGTTTGCTCGAAGTTGGCGTGAAAAGGGCAGAACGTTTTTTACATGAACCTTTGCCATGTGAAAATAAATGCTTCCGGAATTTCCCTGCATTTTGGTTCATTTAGATCAAGTAGAACCGAAAATGTGATTGGCCCTTTGAAAGGGCGCCCTTTCAAAAATGCTCCTGTGAAAAATCATTTCAAGGTCGTGATATCATAGGTCATTGGATTCGTCTGAATATCAGCTACAGCGTCTTAATAAAAAAAAACACGTGTTCCCACTTGAAAAACTATCGATGACCTTGAGAACGCAAAAACCATGACCTTGACAAAAATGAATTTTTCACCACTGTAGCAGACCTTCGAAATCAATCAAATGACCTCTTGACATTTTTTTCGTCATTCTAAAGGCTAGATATTTGGGGTGGTAACGTTAAATGGTCCACCCTATATAAATATACGTGTAACACTACATCGCATGCTTTACAACAAGAAGAAGCAGCAATTGTCACCAACGTTGGTGAAGACGCCCAAACTTTTGTAACAATTTCTGTCCACAGTCGACGCTTCGGCGGAATCACAATTCAATAACTTTGAAAACTAACACAGTATCTGAGTTCCAATAAATATTGAACTCTTCGGTAGATATGAAGGGATAAATTTACAAAACCAGTGACCGAAAAGATTGCCCTGCACGTTCACCAACAGCGCGGAAAAAATAGTGAGGTGTAGACATTTCGTTGCTCGAAGATTTTCAGATCAACGAGTGAAGATATTGTATTTTGAAAATCAATCGTTTGTCCGAGCTGCTATCAAAGCCCAGTGATTGAGAGAAGGTTCTGCGTCGTCGCGCCCAAAAATGTTCGATTTTTCACCAATTTTTTATGCGAAAAGTATTAAATATAGAATATTGATATTGGGTATGTTGGCTAAGCGGTCTTCATTGAACATCAGTATATTTTTTAAAGTTTGACAAAACATGGTGGTGGGAGTGGGAGGAGTCACGTATGTCGGTGCGCAGGCGATGACATTCTTCGCTTGCGGAAGTCTTAAACCCGGACAGGTGATCTGAAGCAAAAAAATCAAATATATTTTTACTTTGTACAATATTGTGTATAAGTTAACCTAGAATCAAGAAGAAAAATTGAAAAATAAAAAAATAGTGAGCGATCGGAAAGAAGTTTGTTTTTTTCCCAAAAAATCTTCGCAGTTTTTTGCTCACGATTTTTTTATTTTTCAATTTTTCTTCTCGATTCTAGGTCAACTTATACACAATATTATACAAAGTAAAAAAAATGTTTGATTTTTTCGTCTCAGATCACCTCTCCGGACTTAGGACTTCCGCAAGCGAAGAATGTCATCGCCCGCGCACCGACATACGTGACTCCGCCCACTCCCACCGTCATGTTATGTCAAACTTTAAAAAATATTTTGATGTTCAATAAAGACCACTTAGTCAACATACCAAATATCAACATTCTATGTTTAGCACTTTTCCCATAAAAAATTGGTGAAAAATCAAACATTTTTTTGGCCCAACAAGGCAGAACCTTCCCTTAAGCAGGCATCAAAATTGGCTTCATTGCGGGATTAACGGTCAGCTCAGCATAAATGCGGTTACGATAACTCAAACGAGTTTGTTTATAGTGAATACTCGCGAGCATCAGGCTTTTTTACATGATACTGCCAAGCGTTGGAGGGTGGCGGTAAACAAGATGAGAAAAGGAAAAGGATGCTCAGAGGAGATTTTCAACGCTTTGTTTACACTTGCTAGCAGACGTTCAATTCTCTTCATCCATTCCCGCAGAATGTGCACATTCGCGCTCATTTCGAGAGGCTAGTGCCTCTCGAAATGAGCGCGAATGTGCAGGGAAATGCTTCAGGCTTGTCAACCAAAGTTTCCCATCCTCTTCCCGGCGGTTGTCCGGTCACCGCGAAATGGTATGAGATCCTCTAGTTCACGTTCGCCAGCCCTTCACCCTTCTTCCACGGTCGTAGGCACACGATGCTTCATTTGTCCGAGCGAATTGCTTTGTTAGAGACACCACAAATCCGGTTTATGTAACCAGAACGTTACTGCACATGCAGATAATTGAAACAATAAAATTCCAGATTTCGGAAATTCTACAACTTTTTTTCATAATTGTAAAATAAATTTGCATTTAATTTGCTGAGTTCAAGAACCCTACACCCAATTTTGTGAGCTTGACATATGTCATCACGATTATTGTTCGGATCGTTTTTATTCATACATGTTGGGCCTGGCCTCTTTGGACCTAAACGACGAGTCAATATCAAGGGAATCGGAAGTGGGATCCTCGTTTGAACAATTGCCAATCTATGTACCCAATTTTTATGAAATTTTACTCATCCATTAATCAAATCCCAGTTAGCAGATAAAGTGTACGTTTTCTTTCACATGTAAATGAGCAATTTTCTCCAAAAAGTTTCAACTTTCTTTACAATTCTATAGGAATTTTTAAAAAATTGTGATCCATCACAACATTTACATCATGAACTTTCACTCATCTATCAATTGAATCCGAGTTAGGAGATGAAGTGTACGTTTTCTTTGGTTTTCTTCTACACGTGAATGTCCATTTCATTCCAAAAGTTTGCCAATTCCCTTACAACTTTAAACGACTTTTTTAGGAATTGTGATACATCATAAAATGTTAAACCAGAAGCTTTGGGTTAGTAATTTCATTATTACTATTGCTCCTCCTGTTATCACTACAAGAAGAATGAGCTCGAATTTGAGAAAGCAGATTTTTCAGTCTCGTGTTTCTTTTTTTAAATCCCTCGCCGAGCGAACTAATATTATGACTTCTACTGAAACTGTCTAACGCTGATAATAATGAATGCATAATTTGAATAACTAATGGCTGATATATCATCGTCAGAGTTGTCGAGGTAAATGGTCTCGGCTCACGCAGCGAAAAAATTCAACGGATCTACTCCGCCACATTTGCGTTCACCCCTAAAACTAATTGCACCCCTGGCCAGCTGTCTATTAATCTGCGGTGAGAGCTCTCGTTTGGAAAGCTTCCAGTGTTTCGACAGTCGGTTAATTAACGAGCTTTCCTATCGTATCAACAGCTCAGTCCACCTCCACCTTACTCCCCTTCAATTATCCGCCTGTCTCCTGACTTTGTCCTTTTTTCCACTTCGGATTGTTACTACAACGTGAGTGTTTACGGGATCGGGGAGGGTCCCCGTTTATCCGTTCGACCATCGCGTTCGATTTTGCGACGAAGTGGTCGCGCGGAGTGTCATCCGAATTCGGCCTTCTTGTACGATGATTTTTACACGCGTTGTTAAACTGCGCGGAACATATCAATAGGACAGATCAAGCTTTCATTCGACTTCCAGTACGTTGTCGTTAGACCTCTAAAATCTATGGTCGTGAACAAAAGCCACGAGACGTCTCGCAAAGCTTGGCGATGCAAATAACTACTTTCTATCAATAAAGACCTTTAACGATGTAGCCTACTTTGATAGGTCAAAAGATTGGATTTACCAAAAATATTTTTATTCGATAGTATCACCTTAAAGCTATATTCTCTGAAAATTGCTTTGAAATATTTGTACAACTGAACGAGCTACAGCTTCTGACAGTTGACTGGGCAAGCGATAGCAGCGCCAAACTTCAAACTTTAAACGCGTTTTTCTCGAAACACTGTTTTCAAAATCGGTGGACATGATATCTCGAGAACCACTCGATGGATTATTTCCAAATTTACAGGAGATATGATGAGAAATATTGAAAGGTCGTTGACGATCCCACTTTTTGAAAAACGATCTTCATTTTTTAATAGTTACGTAAAATTGACGACTGTTTTCATAGATTCTATATGCACGAGATTCAATTCGTCGTCACGTTGTTAAAAAAAATGATTTTGAAAATCGACGATCGTCAACGACTTGTATTTATTATTAACTTCAATATCCCGTTTTATTTTTAGATTTCAGATAGACCGTTTCAGCTGGAGAGTGTCCACCGCCAAACATCGCGAAAAAAATTCCATCATCTGCCGACGGCCATGTTGTTCGTTGTTTCATTGTTTCGAAGGCTCTCAATATATGTTCCCATGTATTAAAAAATGCGTTTCTTTTTCACCAACCGTTTCCCAGAGAGAAATCGGAGTTTGGCCATTTTTTCGAGCCTCTAGGTAGATGTAGCTCCTTAATAATCACAAATTTCAATCGATAATTTGCAATTGATCATAAAATGATCAATCTCTTCAGACGTTTGTCTCGAACCAATCCTCCCAGTGAGGATCGTCATACGTCGTTCATTCGCGTATTGAAATACCCCCAATAGTCTGACTTCCCTGACGAATCGATTTTTGTGGCCCCGAAGTCGAATCACTCCAGGGCAAGCGGGATTTAAGGGTGTTTGAGCGATCAACGTAATAATTAATCCATGCGAGAGCAACTCTCGCAGTTGGAAGGATTCCAAGTTCGTCGGTAAGAATTCATCGGACATCCTTGAGCGTTTTACGCGATTTCGCCTTTCCCTTGAATCACCTACTCTTCGGGCTTGGAGGAAGCTCACTTCATCAACGTTCCCTAACGATCTTCTCAATCATCGTATGCCTTAAGCGATGATCATTAGAGTTCTGGTGCTCGTTTGCATCTCACAGCCACGTTACTTTGCAGACTTTTATTAATTTTTTTTCATCTACATAATGTTTTTCATCTGACATAGAGGATCAGATATGAGATATGGTCTTGCGATGACGTTGAAATAATCTTGCGAAATTTATCGCTCATTGCGAATAGAACGTATGAGCTGTTTCGGCCACAAAATCGGCTTGAAACCTCATTATAGAACTTAAGGGGCACCACTAGTGTGGCACTTAAAAAAATCGATATTTTTTTTGCATTTGTATTTTGATCGATTTATAACAATGAAATAAATATATTTATCTTTCAGCGTGTTTTTCTCAAAATGACATTTTTTCAATTTGCTGTAGTTCTAACTCGAATACAAATCATCCGATCGACTTGAATTTTGTTTCCGCGTATTTAGTATTTGTTTCTTCATACAATGACTTTCCAGTTTTCGGATTGGATAAAAACTATAAATTTTTCATGCAAAAAACCATCAGATTTTTAAGCGCAATTTGATTTTTTTTTCAAAACTCCGCCAGTTTCTTGAATTTTATTTTTCTTCACAATCCTCGGTCATTGTACAGGCTCTCATTGTACAGTTCTTCTAGATTGACGGACTTTATTATTTTTTAAATTGGGGTAGTCTAAAAGCGATAATTGAATATTTTCATGCAAAAATATTACAGTATATGCAAGCTTTATACACAAACATATCCTTGATATTTGAAACCATTCGATGCAATACTTTTCTTTCAATAAAATCCCGAAAATCACCTTTTTGGGCAGTCGCACAAGTGATGCCCCATCATTTGCTTCTGAACAGCAGGGGCCCGAAGATGTCGACTCGTTGATGTTGAAATGAATGGACCATTTTTTTGCCAAGACATCAGGAAAAGTTCAAAAACTTTTTTCATTTTTAAGGGGTTAGGTCACAGTAATGGGTATAAAATCATGTGCGAATTAATCATTTTTTTTCGTATGAAAGAGTGGTTCACTCATAAAATTAATTACACATCTATTTAGCATGGATATCAAGCTGTTAGAAAATAGATTTTTTCAATGTACAAAATGGACGACTACTAATATTTTCTTTTATCTGTTTTTTAGGCGCTCTGCGGGGTGACATTTAGCATCCACAATTTTTTACCTAGAACAAAAAACAAAAATTCTCGTCATTCTACATTAGAATACCTAGAGAAGTACGTACGAAATGAAAAAAAATATTGTTTTATTCAAACGCTGTAGGTATTTGAACTTGAATTTGAATTGTACTTGAATTTTCAGTGAAAAATTTCGCATAAAACTGCTCATACAATGAAAAGTTTTCGATTAAGGAGCCAGTCCACTTTGAAAATTTCAAAAAATCGAAAGCAAGCGAGACCTGAAGAAATCGACGATGATGAGCAATCAGAAAGGATTTTGTACGGTGCAGGAATTGCCAATTGAGTTTAGGTGAAAGTTTTTCATAGTATAAGCTTCAAACGCGTTTTTCTCGAAACAACGTTTTCAAAATCTAGCTCAATCGTATCTCTAAAACTAATAAACCGATTCTCTTGAAATTTGAACCACATATTGTAAACATGATTCGCAACAAGATGACCCTCGATGGTTTTAAAATTTTGATTTTTACTCTTTTTTCTTACGAACATCTGCAACAAAAACGCGTTTTGTAAAACTTTTTTCATTTTTCATCTGCCATTTTTTATTTTTTGATAAAAGTTTATAACCGAGGGTCATTTTGTAGCTGGTGTCATACTGAATCTAATGGACTTTGATTTTTTTGTTTCAGACAAGCCGTTGCCCAGTTGTGATGGAGCTACCTAGCCCACCTATCTTTGAGGCGTTACGTTAAACTATAGTTTTTGTACTTAAAAATGAATAAAAATGAATCAAAATGTTTTTAATGTATTTCAAGAATTTATTTATCAAGCCCAACAACTTTTATATTCATATCTTTTATAAAACCCTCAAAAAAAGATCGCGAAAAAGCCTTTTTTCGTGGCTCCAAAGTGGACTGGCCCCTTAATCAGAAATTCCGTACGTACTTCTCTGCGAAAGGCAATTAGGAACATAACTTTTAAATTTGAAGTAAATCGAGTGAAAATTGTTGAAGTTACTTGTCACGCCAATTGGAAAAAAGCTATTTCGAAAAAAAACGCGTTTAACGTTTTAC
Source organism: Ophion obscuratus (assembly GCA_964007375.1). Lineage (NCBI taxonomy): Eukaryota > Metazoa > Arthropoda > Insecta > Hymenoptera > Ichneumonidae > Ophion > Ophion obscuratus. Next base: position 19,092,846 of record OZ023313.1, read on the forward strand.
ATATGTTTCTGGCCGTGCCAGAGGTGGGCTCACATTATACACTCAAATTCGGAGGAATTTTTTTTTTTTGCTATACTTCGAATAGCCACTTATTCTTATGATGATAAAGCTCCGTTTCAGCGAAGAAAAAAAATCGATTTTTTGAAAATTCCACTGTGGCCTTACCCCTTAACTTGAAAGATGAAACGAAGAAACGAAATTTGCAAGTCTCGAGGAAGCAGGACTGTCAGATGTGTTTGTTCATTGAAATTGTGATTTTTTAAAATCAACTCTACGCGAGTTTCGCAGCGCGAGTTGCTATTTTCCTATGTTGAGTTCAAGCCAGAGCACAGAGTACGTTATTTTCTTACATTAGACAAGAGCAACAAGCTCGAAACAATCGAGTCGGCTCTTTCAATTAGGTGCATGTACCTGAGATCCCAAGCCCCTGCCGTATATACGGAATGGTCGACATGGCTATGGTATCCTGTAATTTTATTCTTCGCTTCCAGACGCTTGATTTCGCTCTGGCAATAGTGCCTCGAGCGGCTCACCGGCTTGTTTTCTCTTGATTGTAGTGTTTTAAAAGAGGCACGTACGGACTGAGGTAAAAAGTCCGTTGTTTCATCCCAATATCTGGACTTTGGGATTCGAAGTATTAATAAAACACTGTTGAAAAAAAAAACGCACAAATTGCCAGTAAATTTGTTGTAAACGGTTATAATAATTAATTCGCTATTTTTGCTTTATAAGCAATTCTCTCACGCTCCTCGTATCTTTTTCACGGGGTTGTGACGAAATCTGAGCATTTTTCGATCCTCCTGCAATTTGGAGACTGCTCTCGAATATCAATTACTTCGATTCGTTTCATCCGGAAGAGAGGCATTTTTTTCTCGAGAAAATCCGAAAATTGTTCTCGGTTACGCGAGTTTTATCGGTTTCCACTGCAACCCGGCGGGAGTTTATTTTTTTAATCCACGAGAAGAATTCGATGTGAAAGTCCTTTCTATGCCAGGCCAAGAATTTTATTTTTGCAGTGTTACATATTGGACGGAAATTTTGCCAATTTTTTTGGATAATGATTCTAGCTTAATTGATTAAGGGGAGATATACACCTAGGAGCCGGAAAAAAGGTCACTTTTGTGAATTTTTTCAAGGAAAACTATTTGAAATTTCGGATTGGGGTTTCGATTATCTAAAAGTATATACATTCAAAAATATGTTTAATTTTCTTCATTTAAAAATATCAAAAATATACAAGGATATTGTATGATCCTTGGAGGGTCGTAAAAAAATCTGCGTGTACGGTACCCACTAGCGTTTCTTCAAAAATCGTCTGAAAAAAAAACTAAAAAGTTTATTAAATTAGATACTATAATCTAGTACTTGTCATAGTCGATTTTGAAAATATCGATTTATGAAAAAATGGGGGACGTTTGAACATAAATAGTGATTTTTGGGCCAAAAATTAGTTATTATTTTGCCTATAAAACAAAAACTAAGTAACGGAAAAAAATCCTATGACAAGTACTAGATAATGGTGTATAGAATAACCACAAAAAACCTCAAGGCAAGGTTAATTGGTTTTCGTGAAATTTTGGGTACCGATTTGAAAAACGTGGTTTTGAGAAAAACGCGTTTGAAAATTTGGGAATGAATAAATCATGAAATTTGTCAACTTACATGGAATCATCGATACCAGGCCCAGAGTGTAGGTCTTCTATGGTCGACGGAATGTTCATAGCTTCTAAGTCCTCGACCTCGACCATCTAGGTGTATATCTCCCGTTAAGCTAAGTGATTATTTTCGCAAAATTTCCGGGCTCCACCGAACATAAGACGACCGCTTTAGAAAAAAACTACCGCATAATTATTTACTTTCGGAATCATGCAGAGAGGGATTGTTAGCGAATTTTCAAATGAAAATTGTGGGGTTGAATGTCTAGGCCTTAGGCCTATTTATGAATTGCAGACTGATCGAAGAGGATGATCACAAATGGAAATCTCGATATGATGAGGACCAGCCTATTATGTTCAGCAGTAGATAGCAGTACAAAATATACGCAATTAAAATTACTTCTGCATAATTGTATTCGATATGTTGATCATCGGCCTAGCGCATTTGGATCATCGACCCACAAACTCATCATACGCTACAGTCCATTAGCTCAACTGAAATGACATACTAATCCTGGTGGTAGCTTGACACGATATTGAAGATTATTATAAAATGAGGACAGCAGCTACATGCTTACCCGAAATTTCGGAAAATTTATCGTGAACAAATTGGCTGGGATGTCACTCGCCTACAAAAGTCTCGATGCTGGGCACATCTTCCCAATTTTTTTTCTTTCTAATTCCTCTATTGAAGTACAATGACTATACCTACTTTTTTGTAATATTCAGGAAACGTGTATTTCATTACAACCCTCAAACCTGAACCACATTTCCCACATGTATACGAATAAAGCCACGGGTACAGGTAACCTTTGGGTAATTAGGTTAGTGGTAATTAAGTTATAACTTAATTTAGAACTGTATTTGTATAAGCAATAGTAGGGGTATAAGAAAATAAGCGATACAGTCAGAAGGAATGAATATGATGCCTTAGATATATTAACTTGACGACAATTACCAAACTCTTCAAACTTATCAATCCAAATGGTTTAATTAAGAATTCAAAAGGGTTTAACAATTGAACAAAATCAAGTTCTAGCCCGATTTGTTAAAATGAAGTTCTAGCATTTATTTAGAACTTAAATTTAAGAATGAACTTCAGTTATAGTTATAATTATATAATTAAATTTGTCTTTGTAGAACTATTATAGAATTAAATCTAAGAAATAGTTTAGAATTTAAACTTTTTTAGAACTTAAACTTAAGTAGAAGCTAAAATTAATTTATAACTTTATTATAACAAATCAAGTAAGAATTTAATTTGATTCCATGGTTAAACTCATTTTTATTTTACATTAAACTTTTTGGTTTCATAAATTTTCCGAGTTTGCTAATGTTAATTAAGTTAATATTCCTAAGTACTAATTCCTAGTATTAATTCCTTTTTAATATATCGCTTTCTTTTTACCTAATTATTTAATAATATTTAATTCTATTAAATACTAAATAATAGAAATATGGTAAAAAAAAACATATTGTAAAAAGAGAAACAGGCGGGAGATTGTAAAAACCCTCAAGGGTGTTCATGTAAAAGAATAAATACTATACTATACTATTAAATACTGTATACGATATACTATCAAAAATTGGATACTATTAATTAAAAATAAATTGATTAATTTAATTGTAATTAATAAATAATATATTTAATAATAAAATTGAAATTGAAATGAATACCACTAAAAAAAGGATACTATTAATATATACTATTAAAAATAGGATAGTATTAATTAAAAATAAATTCATTAATTTAATTGTAATCGATAAATAATATTTTCAATAATAAAATTGAAATTAAAATGAATACTACTAAAAAAAGATACTATTAATATATACTATTAAAAATAGGATACTATGTACTATTTAATAGTGTTTAATAATTGTAATAGAATTAATTCCTTTTCAATGTATCGCTTATTTTCTTATACTTCTACTTTACAGTTCTCATTACAATCAATTGTATCCTTATTCTCATTGTCATTAGGCGTGTACTTCATTGCTTCTTCAACACAGTAATGCAAAGCTACGAGTAGTAGCGCTCAGAAATGTAGGTCAACAATGAAATGTACTCAAGGCTTTTAAGCTTTTCCACAGACAGGCAAACAAAGGCTTCAACGTTGGAAAAACTTGGATCACAAGCGGCAAAACAAATCTTTGTCTTACAATTTCGTTTTTTGTTTCGTCTTGTTCTTCTTCTTCTTATCTCGTCGACGAAACGAGAAACAAATCTTCAAGCACGAAACCTTAAGCTCAGTCACGATTCGTATCAATTTTCATATGCAGCCGGGGTTCTCGCATCCCCCTTGCTCCCACCTTCAAACGAAAGTTTCGCGGTTAAGAAATGGGTGGAATGAAGGGACGAGAAGAGAACGGAGGAATATACACGGCGAAAGGGGAACAAGAAAAGCGTGAGCATCGTCGAAAAGCTCTACTAGAGGCCGAAACAAATCTCTCTTCGCTACGTACACACGAGGATATCAACGATAAGATTTATTGAATACGTGAACGACATTTCGGAGTTTAGCAGCGCAAGAACCGTGTGGTTGAGCCACCCGCTTCCCCTCCATCTCGCGCTGTTTTCCACCCCCGTGATACCAGCCCGCGAGCAGACGTGAGAAGTTCTCACTAACCGAAAAGCTCCATCGACAACCCTCGTAGCTTTTATGACCCCATCCCCCCGAACATACGATATTTTCTTGGCATCGGTGAGAAATCGATTTTATTTATGCCCGTGTTCCAGTGGATTTTCTGGTCTCAAAATACGAATAAAGCTCCATTCTGGATCCTAACTGACAATGCTCACTGAAACACTCGTACTTTTTGAACGTCACATTTGCACGTTAAATTGTAAATTCGTAGCTTGGAGTCACTGCATCGGAAAATTATGACAATTTATCGAAAAGTGTTTGCTCCCCTTAAGGCGAGATATACATTTAGACAGGAAAAAAATAAGCAATATTGAGGGATTTTTTAAACTAAGAAATAATTATTATACAATTATCAAACTTTAGGTATACTTTAATAGTATATTTAAGGCCTTAGGCCACAGTAATGAGTGTAAAATCATGTGCGAGTTTAACGGCGAGGTAAAGTTAATTCGGCGAAAAAAGGGATGTTTTTAAGATTTTTTTGGCGTAACGAATAGTGTTTGTTTATTGAAAAATTTACATATAATAAAGTAACATTTGAACAACATTCTCCTAAATTTGCATTGCAAAATATTCAAAATTAAGCGAGTGAAAATTAAACCCCGGAGGCGCCTCGAAAAAAAGTTGGTTTGCGGTGTGCACCATAACTCGCAACAGAATCATTTGAAACAAAAAAATCAAAATGCATTTGTTAAAGGAGATGTTTCTCGAGGTAATGACGGGAGGATTTGTTTTTTTCGATTTTTCGATTTTTCGTAGCACTTGGGAGCCAAAAACCCGATTTTCGCTAAAAAAATCGGCTAATTTGTTGTTGAAAAATTAGTAATTATTTAAAAAAACAAAAAAGCTCTCGACAATACCTGGTGAATTATGTGAAGAAGTACTGTGCAAAATTTCAAAGCGATTGGTCCAGTAGATGTTGAGTTATCGTGCACACGGACTACAAATATGACAAGTCTCAGAAAAACGGTTTGAAAAACGCAGAAGAGAAGAGAACGGCATGGAGCAATAGACGCTCAAATACTCATAACTTCGTCAATTTTACTCCGATCGACTTGAAAATTTAACACAATATTCTTGATATATTATGCATTCATTTAAAAAATTTACAAAAAATGAAAAAAAAAATTTAATACTTTGCCCCGCCCTTAACAATTTTTTTCGTATCAAAGAATGATTCACTTATAAAATTAATTACACATCTACTTAATATGACAAGCTGTTAGAAAATATATATAATAATATAATAATAAAAATAATATAATAATAAATATATATATATATATATATGTATATATATAAGTCTCGAAACAGCTTTTTTCCAATTGGCGTTCAAATTTAAAAGTTATGTTCCTAAGTTCATTTCCCAGAGAAGTACGTACGGAATTTCTGATCAATCGAAAACTTTCCATTTTGGAAGCAGTTTTATACGAAATTTTCCACGGAAAATTCAAGTTCAATTCAAATTCAAGTTCAAATACCTACAACTTCTGAATGAAAAAAATATTTTTTAAATTTCGCACGTACTTCTCTAGGTATTCTAATGTAGATTGATGAGAATTTTTGTTTTTCGTTCTAGGTCAAACATTGCGGATGCTATATTTCACGCCGCGGAGCGCCTAAAAAGATAACAAAGGAAAATTTTAGTAGTCGGCCATTTTGTACATCGAAGAAAAAGAAATTCGATCAGCTTGATATTCATACTAAATAGATGTGTAATTAATTTTATGAATGAATCACTTTTGCATACGAAAAAAATTGTTAAATTCGCACATGATTTTATACCCGTTACTGTGGCATAAGGCCTTAAGTATACAAAACAATTTTTTTAAATTAACTCATCGTCAAAATGACGGAGCTATAGCAGAGTGTTACAGCAAGGTCGCCGCGGGAGTTGCGAATCGGTCTGCAGTCTAACTTCCCCTAGACTTTGATTTGCAAAAAAGTTCAAACGTTTTTTCAGTTAGAACATGTATAGTTTCTATGTGACGGTAATTAAAATGAAGAAAATGCAAATTTAAAAAAATGGCACGCGTTTACAAAAAAAATCAACATTTCACGCGACATTTCTGTAAAATCTGGATTAGAAAAGTAGTTTTTTTTTTTCAATTTTTCAAAAACAATTCTCGTCATGTAGACGGTACCAATATTATCAATATTTCTAACAAGTTTCAACTCAATCGGCTTAATAGTTTTTGAGTAATCCTGCACGCCAATTTCGATAATGCAGTTTTGAGAAAAACGCGTTTGAAGTTCACGACCGCTCCGAATCCGAGCGGTGAGGCACAGCGTTGACGGGCTGTAACTTTTGAAGTTTTTCGAATTTCGCTTTGAAACTATAGGAAAATAGTCTTAATATATAGTTCTATCGTTTAAAGAAAAAAAAAATCGATTTTTTGATCGTTGTAAATGTATATCCCGCCTTAAAAATGTTGGTGAATCATCATGCCTCTTGCCAATTAGAATCTTCGATTACTACGTGTAAACAAAGTTGCCTCCGTTTTGCTGTAATTAAAGCTCACGATAGATTTCGAACCTCCTCTAGAAAATATTTTTCTTTTTCGAGCTTTTTTGTATATTCTTGTCTTGAATGTCAAATTCAGTTGGACGAAAAAAAAAATTGAGGCGCAAATTTTGAAAAAAAATACTGAAGGGAAAGGAGTAGAGTGAGTACATGAAAGAAATGCAGATGACATCGTTGCATCAGGGATAGGACAAAATAAACAAGAGGTGACAGACCTCGCTTTACGGTCAATACGGAGCTAAACGCCATCACGTGCCCAGTTACTCGAGAACGTACTTTGACGTTATTCCCGTTACGAGAAAACGCCTGTGTGTTGTCAACGGTGAAGACGAGCCGGAGCTTTCGAAAGCTTTTCGAGTCCCGAGACAGCCGCTTTACGCCTGTCCATCAATTAGCGAAAGCTCGAAACTTTATGACACGTTGGTCGGGCACATAATTAATGAAAAGTTTTTTTTCTACGAGCCAGCACAAGTGAAAAACATCTCGAGGTTACCAACTTCGTAAGGATCCTCACGTACTCGAATCCAAGGCGCGCCCGCAAGCTAAGGCGCATTTGTTTTACGAACTTATAATGCCCTAAGTGTTTTGTGGCTGCGATAAAGTTTTTTTTATGTCGCCATATATTCTTTTCAAGGACCCATTCCGTTTATTTCATTCCCGTCGACGATGTCAACTTTAGCATCAACGGTGCTTAGTATGTGTTCAGACGAACGGGCTTTTTATTCACCTTCGAAGCTCTCTCGAATTGATACCGAGATATTAATCAGATGCGGTAATCGTGATCTCCCCGCGTAGAAATTTCTTAGGGTTAGCCTGACCAGGATGAGGCCCCGATCGGGGTGTGATGAAGGTAACACCTATTACGGGCATCCTGATCCGGCCCCGATTGGACTGGAAGAAGTATTTAGGCCCTAAATCAGGCAATACTAATAAGGCCGTCCCTGATAAGATCCTAATAAGGCTTTTCCCGATAGGTCCCTACCAAGACTTGCCCTGATAGGCTTCCCATGATAGGGTTTCCCTTATGTGGCCCTACTAAGGCTTCCCCTGATAAGGCCCTACTATGGCTTTCCCTGATGAGGCCATAAATAGGCTTGACCTATAACTGCCTCACCAGTCGATAGATGCACATAACCTCTTATTTTCCACATGAAAACTTCGATTTGACAGCATCGTAGCTTCGGAGTTTCGATGTATTCCTGAATTCTATTAGAAAAAAGGTGTTGTGGACTGTCACGACAAAAAACTTTATGCAACTCGGATGCGTATCCTCATTAGTGCCCTACCGGGGCAGTCAGGCAACCTGATCGGACCCTGATTTGAGCCCCATCAAAATTTCTACGCGGGTCTGTGATTGTTAGTCTTGTTAGCCATAGACATCCAAAAAGGTAGTCCATTCTTTTCCAGACACTCAAAAAGTTTGCTGTTTTTGCAGGATAATGTGTGCATCGATTTTTTTTAAGTATCAGAGGTTGCGATAAGTCGTCAAAGTTATTTGCTTGCAAGCTGTCACGATTCTTAGTCATATTGTTTTTATAATTCGCAAAAAAGTGATCAATAATCATAAGACGATGCGTGAGTCAACTCCATGAAAAGTTTATACACTTTAGTCGAGTTTATCGGAAAATATGCTGTGGATCGAGAGTAAAAATCGTCTCTCGTTCAGCGAAGACCGATGGGGTGAAAAAATCTCGCCTTTTGTCACCCTTTCGAGACGACTGATACAAAAAAAGCGGTTCACTGCAGGTGATCTGACTCTTCACAAAAGTCGTCATAACTTGCGTCATAACGCCAAATTCTTAGAATTTCTATACCAGTTTGTTGCAAATTGAAGTCAAGACCCTCGCCTCTAGAACTATGCAATTGAAACACTCGTATTTTTTAAATTTTGAGCTCATACAGACCCCTTAACGTTCTTTTGGGTTGTTTAAGGAGTTAGGCCACAGTAACGGGTATAAATTTATGTGCGAATTTAACAATTTTTTGTTCGTTCGAAAAAGTGATTCACTCATAACATTAATTACACATCTATTTAGCATGAATATCAAGCTGTTAGAAAATATATATATTTTTTTTGTTCGATGTATAAAATGGCCGACTACTAATATTTTCTTTTCTTATATTTTTTAGGCGCTCCGCGGCGTGACATTTAGCATCCACAATTTTTGACCTAGAACAAAAAACAAAATTCTCGTCAATCTACATTTGAATACCTAGAGAAGGACGTACGGAATTTAAAAAATATTGTTTTATTCAAAAGTTCTAGGTATTTGAATGAATTTTCAGTGAAAAATTTCGCATAAAACTACTCATAAAATGAAAAGTTTTCGATTAATCAGAAATTCCGTACGTTAGACGGAATGCGAAATGCAATTAGGGACATAACTTTTAAATTTGAAATAAATCGAGTGAAAATTATTGAAGTTATTTGTCACGCCTATTGGAAAAAAAGTGTTTCGAGAAAAACGAATTTAAAGTTTTAGGCACTCTATGGCCGTGCCAGAGGTGGGCTTACGTTATACGCTCAAAATCGGTGAAAAAAAATGTTCTTGCTATAAATTGAATAGTAACTTATTCTTATGATGATAAAGCCTCGTTTTAGCGAAAAAAAATCGATTTTTTGAAAATTCTACTATGGCCTTAATAGGTTCTGGCCATTAGTCACATACTCGGCACTGTCGCACTATCGAGGCTGCGCTTTTAGCTGTTTTGTTGTGACAAGTACAATTCGAAGTAAGCCTGGTACGATTTCCTGTCAAAATGCTACCACCAAGGTCTATTTTTCTTTAGAAAGTATATCATCCCTTTGCTGATCATCACATGCAGTTTGGGCCCGATCTACAGTAACCATTTTTCGAGAAAAAAAATCGGAAACTTGACGTATTTCGTGAGGTCATTACGCTTATGGAAACCTCCCCATCATTTTTCAGTGCTTTATTTATATCTACTAAAAAAATTCTACCACAGAGCTGGAAAAAATAGGTAAAGTTCGACGAATTATCGGACTAACCCGTGGCATCAATTATTAACGTTTTTAATCGCGGATTTCTGCGAAATACAATCACACAACATATTAGGCTGTGCTAACATGGCAACATCGTAGACGGCACAAATACTACCTACCTTATCCACATTCGATAATTATGCCCGGTAATCTTAAAATACTTGATCAGGACAATTAACGAGGAATATTATTCATTCCTATTCTCTCAATTAGTATTCATTACTTAATAATAATTTGAGATGTATGTTTAGAAGTTATAAGCTTCTACAAGTTTCTAGCAAAAGACAAACTACAGGGGAATTTTTTTCAAGTATGACAGGATTTTTTAGACTTTCGGAAAATTATTAATGTTTTTTATTTCTTTCAGATTATAGACATCTTCAGTACACACTTTTCCTTTCCAGCGAAATAATTTTTTACTCAGACTGATATTCATTGTGTACAGCTTCCAAACGGATTTTGAGGTTATGAACGGGGCGCGTATGTCTAACTTCGTGACACTTCTGCCAACCTGAGCATTATCATATACCACAATTAAAGACGTTGGCAATTCGTCTCGCGTTAATTGAGTGAGCGAACATTATCGAAAATAATTATACAAAGTAACGAAAACATTTTATGCAATCATCGAATGTTCAGAGGTACGTATTTTCGTAAGTAGGTGATTTTTTTCGAAAATGTACATTTAAGGAGTTTCGGGACGATTGATGATACGTAACCATTTGATTAAAATAAATACAGTAAATTCTTGTCTATATACTGAATGCACCCTCCAAATTGTAAAACGGTCACCTACATCGCGTCTATAAAATTGAAAGTTGACGAAACTCTTTTTAAGGGGTCTTCTATCTTTAGACGCTAAAAAGGCTATTTTCGTGAATTTTTTCGATAGGGTTATATTATAAATATTGATATAAAAGATGGTACGCTTAATAAATACACTTTCTAAATACATTAAAAAAAATTTTTATTTATTTAAGTCACCATTCATAGACGAAAATGGTAGTTAAAAAAATGTCCTAGAAAAATGGTAAGTCTGCGCTGTGAAATCTCGGAGATGGATCATTCGAAACAAAATAATCAAACAGTTTTAGATTCAGTGTGTTAAGGCCTTATATACGCGGAAAATTTCAAAAATTTTAATTTTTTATTATTTTCCATTTCATTAGCCTAAACGGTTAGGAACCGGTTAGCTTAACAGAATTGAAAAATTCTGTTAAGCTATCAAATGAGGTAAGATTGCATTAATAATGCATTTTATTATTTTTCATTTCATTAGCCTAAACGGTTAGGAACCGGTTAGCTGAACAGAATTGAAAAAACTATAAAGCTATCAAATGAGGTAAGATTGCATTAATAATAGATACCGCGCGGCGCACCCGACCGCCAACTTCAAAGCCGTTTTTCCATGATTTACTTTTTTGAACGTTGTGAAAGCTCTGACGCTTGAACGAAGGTTCAGATCGCTTTGAAATTTTGACAACATATTCTTAGTATCATCACCTATCGTGTGAGCCACAGAAATAAACATTTCAACGGCACAAAAAATTATAAAAAATAAAATACCGACGGAAAAATGAGTAAACAAATTTTGAATTTCGAATTTTTATTATAATAATGTCTAAAAATAATATTGTTGGTTCACACTGAAGATACATTCATTATGCAATTATAAATATGTTCATTTTTTTCAGACACCCACATCGATGCCGAGAAATTTCACCATCAACGCGCGCAAAAAAAATACATTGCTTTATCATGTTATATCTCCTCCAGTTGTTAATATTTCTGATTTTTTTTACATCTACTTAACCATGTGCATAAATGATCTGTAAAAAAATGTTGTCAATATATGCATCATTTTTTCTTAACCGCGTCTAGAAAAGTACCTTTGTAAATCGGCGAAATCGCGTATATAAGGCCTTAATAACTATAGCGCATATCATACGATTTTTGATATATGCAACAAAAACAAAATGGCGCACATTTTTTCGAAGAAAACAAAAAAACGTGTTTTTTCACCGTTTTTGGCAAAAAAAATTAGTGAATATCAACATTAAAAAAATCCTTGATATGCGCTATAGCTATAGTTGTAATGAATACGTGGTTGAAATTTCATAAGGATCGGTTCATTAGTTTCGAAGATTTTATCAACAAGCCGTCGAAAAACGTTGTTTCGAGAAAAACGCGTTTAAAATTTGATTAGGTTACATAAATGCATACAATGTTTTTTTAGTGTATTTCGAAACTGTATTTATTAAGTGTAACAACTTTTACACAATATCTATAATATAAACCTATAAAAAAATTAATGAAAATGGCCTTTTTAGGCCATTTTCATACATTTTTTTTAGTGTATTTCGAAAGTGTATGTATTAAGTGTAACAACTTTTACACAATATCTATAATATAAACCTATAAAAAAAATTAATGAAAATGACCTTCTCAACGTCTACAGTAAGAAGACCCCTTAAATAAAAGCTTGAAAAAATAAATACAGTGACTTAGAACCCTGATATTTTGGGTGTGTCATTGCAGGTGTTGCGAACAGCGTCAAAAGTCGACGAGGGCTACGATTTGGGAAACTCTGACCTGCTCGAGTTCGTTCGACGGTACCGAAGGGCGTTTGCTCGACAACGAAGGTATACGCGCCTGTTGAAAAGCACCGTGTAGAGGGCAAAAATTTGCCGCCGAAACGCTAAGAATTTGCGGTGGTTCAAGGGTCACCGCGGCGCCCTTCACCCCGCGTTCCTTGCGTACCCCTTCATATCCGTCAAGCGCATCGTCTGCTCGCTCTCTCGAGCGCGCACTTTCCTCCGAGGCTTCTCTCTTCTTCGGGGTCTTTCGGCGGTGTCCCTGGCGTGCTTGCCGAGGCCGAGGACGCGCGCCACCAGCGGGAGCTTGCGCGTGGCGGAATCGTCGCTCGAGGCCACGGAGCTTGCGAGGTTGCGTAGCTGACGTGCCGCAACCAGTCGGAGGCTGCCTGGCCAAGGCCTCGCAACGAATCGCCTCTCGATATTCTAAACCACACCGACGTGTACCCTCCTCTACTCGATATCCCGCGATATAAAGCTCGGGCGCGCAACGTGCTCCCGAAATCACGTGGGACGCTTTTGTCAAAGCTTTTTCTTCCAGCTCAACCAAAAAATCACCGATTTCCATCAAAAGAGACTATAGTTGAAACGCGAATGTCGTTTCAAGGATTTTCAAAAAATTTCTCAACCCTTGCATAAGGGTTGAAAATTCGCATGCAAAGTCCTTCGAAGCTACCATCGTTTTTATCTTTCTCGCCATATCACAACCGATTCGAATGAACTCGTGAATATCCAAAGTTCTAAATTCGTTCACTTGAAAAGCCTCGTCGAATGCACGTGTCGTCGATCGATCGTCGATCAATATTCGCGATCGAGCGATTCTTGAAAGTGAAAGTGTCAGAGTACACTTGTCAAGTTGTTGTGACTTAAAATTTTTTTTCCCTCGTGTATGAATCATCACGCGAGTGAACGTCTCTGTGTGCGCGTATGTGTGGGTGTCCGTGTAAAAAGTGTATGTGTTAATGTATAAAAAATTCAATCAATTCCTCAATTCCTTCGAAATTGACCGAAGCACTCACGTCTCGTGGTACTGAACGTGGTTTCTCAGCGTCAAGGGGACGATGTGAGCTTTTGATCATGAGGGTGAGTCACTTTTCTGCAAATCATCTCGCGTAATTTGGGCCTGAAGCGGCTCGTTCGTTTACAATGATACGAAGCTCAAAAATGGACAGCTTGCGACAATGTACATCGAAGAATTACATTCATCCTTTACAGGGGGATTTGGACTTTCGCGAATGCGAATGAGAGCTAAATGTCTCGTTGGAAATAAAGATCTCTGCGGCCTTCGAATTGTTACGTGACATCGAAATTGTCTCTGCTCCACTGGAGTGGTACCTTATACCGAGTCATTCTTACCAGAAACTCAAGGGTCCGCCTTCGATTTCGTTGAAACTTATATATGTTATAAAACATCGAAAACTATTAGACACGTATTTTTTTTTAGCTTCGGAAAAGCTGTTCTATGGGTGGCAACCACCCCTCAAAGAAATGTCACCCCTTAATTTAATTTTTTTCAACACTTCCACAATGGATTTTTTATCTCTTTGCATGAGGAGAATTTTGGTTTTTATTTTATTCACATCGGTGAACTGCTTGTGGGTGAGACTGCGAAATCACCCCTCGACTGGCCTTTCTTCAAGGGGTGGTTTCCCCTCTTAAAACCGTTTTTTTTCGCCGATAAAAAAATACGTGTTTGATAGTGTTCATCGCTTTATTACATATATGAGTTTCAACACAATCGAAGGTGGATACTCGAGTGATGTTCCCTGTTAGCCACTGAGAGAAGCTGCTTGATCCTTTGGCTCACAGGCACGAAATAAAACTCACGGTAATGGATAGCCACATGCTGAAACTGTTTCCCTCATGGCCTATTGAGACCTTGAAGCAAAATGAAAAAATGGCCTTTTGGAGAACGTTGTGTTTCGGCGAAAGGGACAAAAACAAAGGACTGCATTGAAAAGAAGCTTCAGGAAGACAGGTGTCAGGAACGCGGAAAAGGAGGGAATTGGGCGAAGTTGAAAGAGCCAGTCGCATTTTTCGAGTAGGTGATGCACGCCCACCGTTTTGATCGCTTCGCATCAACGCCGCTTGTGATATTCGCAGGAACGCGCACTGCCGATTTTCTACCGTTCACTGCGCAGTCATGCCTTCAATGTGTGACAACAGAAAAGAGGAAAAAAGCTCGCACGTATAACGAACGAAAGACAGAACGATGGGGATAAATGTTGACGCCCATTTACAGACAATGGACTACGTTCCTGTATTTTTACAAATTCGTGAGATGTCAACGCTCACAACCTTCTTAATATCATAAACATCTTGACGTGTGTTCATACCTCAAGCCTGCAGCAATACGATACCCCGTAGTCACAATTTCGCCTTTGAGCTTGCAATCTTTGAAGAAATAATGACGGAGCTTGTGACTTTGTACAGAAACAGATGAAAGTAAAAAATAAACACGTTTGGCATGATAAGACGACAGATAATCCATACACGGTTCGTCTGCGCGTTATTCCACAATATTTTGGAATTTATGCGCATGCGCATATATTTTCATTGCAAGTTAAATAAATAAATTATTGAAAAAACAGGTGAACTAGTAACGCGCGGACCGAGTATTTAAAAAAAAATTACTAAAAGTGAAGTCACAATGAAAGAATACAGAGTGACAATTATACAGTGGCCATTTGTTTTTAAGGGTCACGCGCGGGAATTGTGCAGCCGAAAAAAATATGATTTTGTAGCTTTTTTCGAATTCTCTTCCATAAAATATCTAGCGTATTTTAGCGATGTGTAGTGTTTGCCAGGAAAAATTAAACATTCTAAAAGAAATCAAAATTTAATTTAGCGTACAGTAGAATAAAGATAATTGAATTCCGAATACCAAATACTGCTTAAAAACGTATTCTGTATATACCGTTATCGAGAAAATCATTATCAAAGGTGTATTGTAAAGTGGATGAATGGGATTCAATTACATTCGAAAAAAGTTTTTTTTCACGAGTGTTTCTTATTCGGAATTCAATTATCTTCATTCTGCTGAACTCAAAATGGAATTTTGATTTTTGTTTAAAATGCTCCATTTTTTCTAGCAAGTACCTGTCATCATAAAAATATATATTTTTTTCCGAAAGCAAATTTAAAAAACCATTAAATATCATATATTTCTGGAGCACGAAATCTCCGCGTCAGACATTTAAAAAAACATTCAGGTACCTTGCAATTGTCACCCTTTATATTCGTTACTCCTTATGTAATATATATATATATATATATATATATATATATATATATATATACCTGTATCTATATGAATTACTTTCAATTAAATGTAAGCATATTTATATGAGGGTATTTTCACGACCTGTCCCATCAAACAAATCAATGAAGTATATACACATAATACTATGTATATATATATATATATATATATATATATATATATATATATATACATATTTATTGTTAATCAAGTAATCACGACTATATCGCTACCGCCAAGTGATTTATTATTTTTAACATACTCTCCTAAAGTTTTAAAGTAGATGCGTGTACCAGTGAAATCTCGCGATGTTCGCGTGTTACGTGTCCTTCGAAAGAAAAAGAACGATCAAAGCGTAAAAGTGAAAAATCGAGGGTGAAATTTCCGGTGCGAAATTCGTCGCCCAAAACTGCCACGAAAATGTAACAAGTTATCATCGAGCTAGCTCTAATAAATGTAACGGATAGGGGTTGCAGCGGTTGAGAAATCCCGGCACTTCTCGCAACGCGTGCACGAGTCGCAGGGGTGGCAGAAAGTTCTCATTCGACGTTTCACACCGGTGGAACGTGGTGGAACGTAATATCCATGAAAGCTGGATGATTTAAGCGCACAGTGCAAGCAATCCTTCTCGTAGCTATTGCTCCGCAACCCTTAATCAACCCCTTCATACCCCTCGAGCAATCATGCTGTGACACGAGTCGAGAAAATCAAGAACGAGCTTACAATCGACAGTCGAGCAAATTCACCGAGACCAGTCAGCAGAGACGCGATTTTTTACCACCTTATCAAGCATCGGAAGAATACAATTATGCAGCCTGTCTATAACAAGTTTTTCAGTGGAGTCGTTTCAATGAAAATTCCTCATCGTGATCACGGCTCTCGGGTTTTTTATTGTGATACAAATTGCATTAGGTATAGCGAAGTGGGATTTTTTTAGAATGAAAATCTTCAGCCAAGGCTCATCTGCACTTTTTCCATCGTTCTGAAAAATGGAAAAGAGTTTTGGGGAGAAAAAAGGTTGAAAAAAGCACGGAGGAAGCGAATCGGGAAGTGCATTAGACATTGCGAATACAAGTACCGCAATTAGAGAAAACTCGCGAGTTTTCACCCTTCCGAGAAAAGGTAATAGGAGAATGTCTTTTTTTTTGTAATTCCAATAAAATCTCCATTAACATGATGGCGATTGATGCGTGTTGCATGCCTCAGACTTCATCAGATGTGTTCCACATTTGTATCAGTACATGCCTTCATCGGATGTGATCTACATGTGTATCGGTACATGCCCTTCTACGTTAGTACTAGTCAGTTCGGAATCATTTTGTGAAGCATTACGTCCGATCACTGCACCGTACACATTTATACCAAAAGAAAGTTCAGATCTGGAAAAGAAATGCTCATAAATTTTTATCGCCAATCTGACAAGGAAAGGTTGCGAGGTCGATCTCTCCGATATCGATTAAATTTGGCATGATTGTAGATTGGGTAAAACTAGGCAACACGTATTTTTTTATATCTCCGAAACCCGATTTTTAAAGGGTGAAACGCACCCTCGAAAATAGTGGTATCTTTCTTTTTTTCGTCAATAACGGTATCGGTTTTATTCTCCAATGTATGGTACACGAAAAAATAAACATTGTTGCAATTTAAAATGTTTTCATGTCTCGTACCGTTCAAACGTTATCGACGAAAAACACCCCAATTTTTGAGGGTGCGTTTCACCCTTTAAAAATCGGGTTCCGCGGATATAAAAAAAATACGTGTCGCCTATTTTTACCCACTCTACAAGCGTGCCAAATTTCATCGAAATCGGAGAGATCGACCTCGCAACCTTTCCTTGTGAGTATGCGGAAAAAAGCTTTTATATTCACGGGGACAATTAAAAGCAGTCGCTCAATTTCTATAATTTCCGTTCTGCGATTCGAATGGTTGCAAATGTGTAGGACTTTGAATAATGTGAAGGAACATATTCGTCACTGTAATCGTGCAGGAAATTTTTTAACTTTTTTTTATTGGTGATGACCTTTGGAGATAGAATGATGAAGAGTGAGGTCGATTTTTTCCGAAAAAAGTACTTTTGGTAATAAAGAAAATCGGATTTCTCGTACAATTTAGCTGTAATCCAACTCGAGCACAATCAATTATAACTAAGTATAATTTTTTTTTAAATATCGTGTATTTTTTTAATAAAAAAAAGAAAATTCAACAGGAATTTGGCAGCGAAGTTTTGAATAATTATTGCAGATGCTGCTGCAAACATTCTGCATCGATGTGGTTGTGATTAGAGGTGCATTTGGTAATCGGTGACGTTTATTAGTAATTGTCAGTTACTTGGTGAAACATGGACGCATATGTACAATGTAATGTCTCAAAACTCACAGTTTCCGCCACAATTAACCAAATACTCTTGTTATTCGATAAAATTTATTATAATTGCTCACAATTAATAGCAATTAGAGTAAACTAGGTATAATTAAATTGCAAGGGCATTTCCGTTTTTCTAAGTCCCTATAAAAGTCAATTTGTAGATAGAAAAAAGTTTTATGAGGCCAAAATAATGGACTTTGGCTTCATCATTTACTGCTCCGTGATGTTTTCAGCGGATGCAGAAACCAAAAATGTCTCGTTTTCTAGCTCGAGAGCGACTCGCGAATAATTTTTATTTTTATTTTTAATTATCGCCGTTTACTACCAGCGTCGTTGTAACGATGCGTGATTACGTTTTCGTGGTTGCGGCCATGTGACCCCACATCCTCGTCATAATACTCGTCCTCGTGCGCCTCCCTCATGGCCTATGGGCATGTCACTTACACTTACAACTATTATAGTGATTTTTTTTATTCTTGTTTTTGTTGCTGGCGATCGATAGAATTTCAATTTACTATATGCCTCCATATATACCGACGATACTCTACGGTCAGTTTGTTGTGAAATTCTATGTTCTCAATTTATAATAGTATGAAATATCCATCGTCGTTTTCAGCCTACACGTTCGAGCAAAATTTCTACCCCTCCGGGAATACTCGTGGTACGAGATAGGCACTTTTTAGTTTATTATATATTTGAAAAAACGATAAAAGGATGAGACATAACGATCTTGATTTGTATTGACAGATGGGTATTGCCATTTTATGACAATCAAGGCGATTCGAAATTCGAATTTTACTTCTCCAATTAATTACATCGAAACTTCGCAAAGTCTTATAATTTATTTCAGCGTAATTATTTTTCGAAATAACGCGTAAAAAAATTCGTTGCGCTTTTCGTACGACTTGCACTGCGGTGATAGGGGAAAAAAGTTTTTTATTGCGCTCTTTACGAAGGCTTGGAGAAGCCGGGTAAAGTTTTTTTTTTACGATCGCGCCACCCACGAGGAGCGTATGAATTTCTTATTTAGAACCAGTGGGAGTTGCGAATTCGATTGACACTTGATCTGCTCTGTCCTTTTCGCTTCTCTCTTTCCCTCTCTCTCTTTCAATAAATGGAAATAGAAGTAATGGGCAATTCCCCGAAGGTATCCGCAGAAAAATGACTGGGTTATGCGGAAATCACAAGAAACGTCATAAAAAAAACTTTATCGCACTTTTTCGAACTCCCGCGAGAATTGGAATATGCCGATCTGATATAGCGGAAAAAGAAGATGTACTACTTGCCAAAACAAAAAAAATTCTTCTCGACGCTCTTTGCTTTATTATTACATTTGAATGTTTAAGGTGTTCTTTTCACGATACCCGAATATTTAACAATTGACTGATTTTCGTCTATAATGAAGTAAAAATACAGCTCAGTATGCTAGTAAAATTTCTAGCCAAGATACCGAAGTTTTAACGAAAAATTAAGACTCTAAAAATCGTCCCATTTATACGGAATTTTATGGAGATGACAGACCGGCCAAATTTCTATCTAATGACTTATACACTAAATAACTCTAGATGATTGATGTGAACTGCTCGAGCGTGTAAAAAATTCTTAGCATTCCGTAGGTACAATAAAGACGGGGATAACCGAATGTTTAAAGAAAATATTAATAATAAAACTTAGAAAAATGTAACTAGCAGAAGACTTTTCGTAGACGCAACTTTTCAGATAAAACGTAAAAATTCCTAACAAGGAAAGGTTGCGAAGTCGATCTCTCCGATTTCGATGAAATTTGGAATGCTTGTAGAATCGATAAAAATAGGCGACACGTTATTTTTTTTTTTTATTTCTGCGGAAACCGATTTTTAAGGGGTGAAACGCACCCTCGAAAACAGGGGTGTTTTTCGTTTTTCGTCGATAACGTTATCTTTCTCATCTCCAATGTATAGTACACGAAAAAATAAACATTGTTGCAATTTGAATTTTTTTTATATCTCGTACTGTTGAAACGTTATCGACGAAAAACACCCCAATTTTCGAGGGTGCGTTTCAACCCTTAAAAATCGGGTTCCGCAGATATAAAAAAAAACGTGTCGCCTATTTTTACCCAGTCTACAAGCGTGCCAAATTTAATCGAAATTTGAGAGATCGACCTCGCAACCTTTCCTTGTAAATCTGCTAAAGTTCCGCGAATTTTTTAATTCTGGTTTATCGTTGTGTATAATAATTAATTGTGACTTATTCTTATCGGGTCCACTGTAATTCACCAATGATTCAGAAGGGCTCTCCCTATGCCCCCACAAAATACGGCCCTGCGCGAAACAAATACCTTAATTTTGTATTTTCACGTGCTAAATTCCACGAATTATGTTCATATCTCCAATCTGTTTAATTTCATTTTTAACGCAATTGAATTTATCTGCATATTTCATCGGCTCTAAATTTGCTTTCCGCCCCCGGCTTCGCTCGCGCAGACGTGTGTCGAATGCTCCTTAATGACATGTGCTCCTAAAATGTTTCTTTACCGAACACGTAGAATTGTGATGAAGAGCAGTGATACTAAGTTTCAACTAAATTCCACCAGAAATTTCTTTTACCATGCAAATATTGCTACCCTTTCCCCTTCAAGATTGAATTTCCAAAAACGCTGAAATTTCATTAATTGTGTGGAAGAGCAGTTGTACAAAATTCCAAGTGAATTTTACCCGTTTTTTATGTTCGTGCAAACTTTGCCACCCCCTTTCGTTTAGGGGTTGTATTTCGAAAAACACTAAAATAGGTATTTTATCAATTGTGTTGAAGAGCATTAATACTCAGTTTTAAGAAAATCTTCTGACCAGATTTTTGTTATTTGCCATACAAATTTTGCAACCCTTTTTCTCCCCTTGCGGGTTGAATTTCTAAAAACGCTGAAATACGTGTTTCATTAATTCTGTCAAGAAGCACGAATACCAAATTTCAAGTAAATCCGTCCAGATTTTTTAAATTCCTTAAATCTTTGCCACCCCTTTTGTTCCGTTAAGGGTTGAATTTTGAAAAACGCCGAAATACGTGTTCCATTAATTTCGTCACAGAGCATTAATACCAACTTTCAAGTAAATTTGACCATAAAAATGTGACTTCCCATATAAACTTTGCCACACCCTTTTACCCCCTTAGGGTTGAATTTCGAGAAATTCGTTCGCAAACGATGCATCACATGTAGAATCAACCCTTTCCAAATTTGACGTTTCTACTTTTAGCGGTTTAGGCTTGGCGATGACGAGTCAGTCAGTCAGGACATTGCCTTTTATATACATAGATTTGAAAAACAAATACAGTTGATATATTTTAAACTAAGTAGAAAAATGTCACACATTCCCATACGTGAAGCTCGTTGGTTGAAGCAGCGCCGCGTTTTGCCACCTACTCATTTGAGCTTGTCGCATATGGGCCACGCCACACGCGTCTTTCCTCGCGCACTCGCGCAAAGGATTATTGGGGAATCATCACAGTGTGACCACCCGAAAAATAGCCGAGTTTCGCGATTTTTTTATGGTCGATAGGATAAGCTAATCGGTCTAACATTTTTTTTACAAATTGAAACACCGATAAAGAACACAAAACGATTTTTTTTAAATTTCTTCACTTATTGTTTAACATTGTTTTTATTTTCGAAAATTGCGTGGAAAAAAATGGTGTCCCATGGTGGCCAGGATTGTGGCCGCAAATTTTATGCGAAACAAAAATTTCAAAATGATCATTAATCTGTAGGAAAGCCGCTATGTTCCTATGGAGGTTTTTTTTAGTGAAATTTGAAAAAATAGCGGTGGTTTGAACAAGAAGTATAAAATTTAGCCTGTTTTCGACAGTTTTTCGCAAAGAACATAGGAAGATTAAAAAAAATATACTTCCATAGCAACATAAAGAACGACGTGAAGAATGTTCTGTTAAAATTTTAAACGGATAGCTTGAAAGCTCTTCCTTCGAGAGTGGCCACGGTTGTGAAAAACACCATTCCGAGGAAAACGCGTTCAATGTTCTAAGGAAGACTGTGAAGAAAGGCTTAACTTTTTCTAAGAAAGCCTGTAGCGCCCGAAATAATTCAAATTTCGATTTCAAAATTGGACACAACGTTTATAACCGTGTATACCAACGGATAATGCAACAAAAAAAAACGATTTTTTGAAAATGTTACACCGCGACGATTCCTTAAAATAACGGTACATTTATTTATATCTGGTGGTCTCTTTGAATTCCGCAACGAAGGAGCTCCTCCTGCATAATTCGCCATACCATATCTACCGTTAAGCGATGTAGCTGCCGTGAAATCCAATAGGACGTGCTTTGACGCTTTCCTTATCATAGTTGCGTATCGAATGTAAAAAACCCCTCTTTGTATACAGCAACGTGAAACGAAAAAAAAAAAAAAAAAAAAAAATTGTTGTTCGTTGGTCGGAAAAATGCACGACGGCAGCAAACTTGTCACACACACCTACACGTTATGCTTATGGAGCAGTGAGCCACGCCGTCGTTTTTCACTCGCTCGTGGCCTCTCTCCCTCTCGATAATTTTTTTTGTCAAGAAAAGTTCACCCGATCGCAAACGCGGTGTGCTCCATTCCTGTCACGTCGAAGAACTTAATTCGCGAAAAGCAAAAGGCGGTAAGCATGAATAATCGTTATGGGCACGGGTGGGTAGATGCGAGGGTTGAGGCGGAGTGAGATAGGGATGGAAGTATGAGAGGCGTTTGAAAATCGTGGCAAAAGACAGAAAGTATTTTCCCGTCTCCTCGATAGCCGGAGCATGCATCGAAGGCTTGACTTTATTCATACCGTGGTGCAAGCTCAGATATTCCCATCCCGCTGGAGTAACGCCACCAATGTGGATCATTATCGAGTCACGATTTATGATCCACTCGAGCAGGCGGCTTACCTCAGCTGCCACTTCTGACGCCGAGACCCCGTGAAAGCCCAGAGAGACAGAGAGAGGGTCTCCAAAGAGCCCGAAAACCTTATCAAGGCTACTCGCCCAGCCAATGACTCAAATTGACATGAATTGAAAAAACGCCCGAGCACTTTGCTGATCATCGATCCCATCGCTCTATTTCCCCCGATGCCCTTGCTAATAATGCAAAATTAACGGTTGTCCGAGAATTCCTTTTTTTAGACTGAATTTTGGAGGATTTTTCGTCTGAGGTCTGTCTGAACGAAGTTTGCATGAAAAAAGCTCAAGCTTTTCTCATGAATCTTTGGTATGTGAAAATAGACGCTTTCGGAATTCCCCTGCACGTTGTTTCATCTTGATCCGTCAAACGGAGCTTGAGAAAATGTGATTTTCCTTCTAGAGTGACTCTTTTGCATTTAGATTTATTGGGTTAGACCACAGTAACGGGTATGAAATCATGTGAGAATTTAACAATTTTTTTTTCGTATGAAAAAGTGATTCAATCATAAAATTAATTACACATCTACTATCTTTTTTTTAGGCGCTCCGCGGCGTGACATTTAGCATCAACAATTTTTTACGGAATTTAAAAAATATTGTTTTATTCAAAAGTTGTAGGTATTTGAACTTAAGAAATTAATTTTCAGCGAAATTTCAGTGAAATTTCGTATAAAACTGCTCATAAAATGAAAAGTTTTCGATTAATCAGAAATTCCGTTCGTATTTCTCTGCGAAATGCAATTAGGAACATAACTTTCAAATTTGAAGCAAATCGAGTGAAAATTGTTGAAGTTATTTGTCACGCCAATTGGAAAAAAGATGTTTCGAGAAAATCGCGTTTAAAGTTTTACACATGTCTCTGGTCGTGCCAGAGGTGGGCTTACGTTATACGCTCAAAGTCGGTGAAAAACAAATTTTCTTGCTCTATATCGAATAATAACTTATTCTTATGTTGACAAAGCACCGTTTTAGCGAGAAAAAAAATCGATTTTTTGTAAATTCTACTGTGGTCTTACCCCTTAAGCTCTGTAGTAAATACTCAATGTGAATCAGTGCCGTCAGCTTTGATTAATTTCTCACTCAATTGTTCTCTTCCGTTATTGATGTGATTATGAGTTTTTTTTTAAAGCTGTACAGAACATAGCTCTTTCCATGTGTTTTTTTTTTCAATATTAAGCTAAATAGAAAACATGTTTTTCATAATAACCTCCGTAAATAACCCTTAATATGATACGATCCTCATCAATTTTCGGCGTTCATGCGATCGAAGTCACATGCTACTGGAAAAACAGGTATATGATGTAGATAAAATAAAAATCATTGGAACAGTCTATCTAAAACCATCCCACTCACGGACGCAAACAATAGTTCTAATGAACAATACTAAGATTAATCAGACGAATTAAGAAGAATAACGTCTCGGCATTAAAAGTTCAAGGGTAAAAGAGAAACGTCAATAACAGAAAACGGGCAAGGATCGACGAATAAAAAGGAGCAAAAGTCGTCGAGAGTAAACAGGTGTTGGGGTCGTTGCTGCAAGCTCGGAAACCCGATAATCCTCGAAAGTTTGCGTTGCCGACCACCCAGCTCAAAGCTCACAGACCTCTCTCTCTCTCCATCGCTCTCGCTCTCTTTCTCTCGCTTGTCCTTCCTTTCTCACGACCCCCATGAGCGAAAATATTCCATCGAATACGTAAATTCGACTTTTGGAATAAAGCCGTACCATATGCGCTTCCACGTGTGTACAGTAACTTATCGTTATGAGCGCGGCAAGCAGGTCGCTTTTTCTTGATCAGTGGGCAGTGTGGTATCCCTCTTTATTTTAGTGGGAAACCGGAAATACTGTGTTGTCCGAAAGCCTCCCTATTTCTTTATATATAAATACATATACGCGCGCGCACACACACACACCCAGACACATATATATATATACAGGGTGTGCCTCTTATCTCGCTTATCTCTGCCACCGGAAATAACTCAGTAATTATCGACGCCACAAAAAAATGTTCCAGACAAAAGTTGTACAGTGTGAAGGGGGCCATTAAATGCGACCATTTTTTTTTTATTTCGGTGGAGGCGCTGACGCACAGTGAAGGTCACCTCCACTTTTTAAATGGAATGGTACATTTTTTTTCAACCATCTTGTGGAGCACCTCAAGCCGCATAAAAAACATGAGGGGGTCAAAGAAGTTCAAGGTCATTCAAGGTCACCTATTAAAATGAAATACAAATCTAAATATCGCAGATCACTACCAAAAATTTGGTAATAATCCGAGATATTTAGATTTGTATCATCAATACTGACCTTGAATGACCTCGCACGACTTTGACCCCCTGATGTTTTTCATTCGGTTTGAGGTGCTCCACAAGATGGTTGAAAAAAAATGTACCATTACGTTTAAAAAGTGGAAGGGACCTTCACTGTGCGTCAGTGCCTCCACTGAAATAAAAAAAAATCGCTCGCATTTGATGACTCCCTTCACACCGTACAACTTTTGTCTGAAACATTTTTTTGTGACGTCGATAATTACCGAGTTATTTCGGTCGGCAGAGATAAGAGGGACGCCCTTTATATATATATATATATATATATATATATATATATATATATATATATATATATATATATACATATATATATTAAATGCACTGTAATTGAAGAAGTATAGGAGAAAGATAAATTTGAAAGCTCTCACGGAAGCCCCTATTTCCGATTAAACATACGACATACACAACGTTCGCGATATGGCGTTAGAAGTGCGAATTTGTGCTTCACCTCGGAGCTTTCCATTCCCCGTGGCTAAAATCCCACATTATCAGGATGGCTGCGACCAGACAGCAGTAATTACGGGGACACCGCCGCGAGGCAACTCGGTTCACCGCGCAACTGGTAATTAAATCGTCGATACGGTGCAAGCTTTAAGCATAAGCTTCTACGAAACGAGGGTTGCGTCGCCGGGGTATGCATGAATGAAAGTGGAAAATCGGCTGGCAACGAGCTGGAGCCCCTTGTAGTTTCCAATTTCCTGTAAGCTCGAGCTTGCTCAAAAGCTTGAGCGTTCCTCCGACGTACGAGCCTGCTCCCCAAGGTCCATCCGCAATACACGTGCAAGTCTTAAGGTCGCGGAAGTAAACAAAAATGTGATTTATTGTATGTATACCCGACGACATTAGCGAAGTAAGTAGGATCGGGGGCTGAAAGCTCCGTATTACCTTACTCAAACTTCGGCTGCAACCCCTTGAGCGTCGTGTCAACGACCGACCTACACCCGCAATATATCTTAACCATGTTTGAATAAGCTGACGTATTTACCGTGATAAACCCTGCTGGAGTATTCGTTTCGGAAATTTTGTCAATCTCGGCGAGCTTTTTTTTCTTGCATCAGCTGTGGGAAACATTTTCGTAATTTTTCGAACGATAAGAGCCAACGAGCGCGTGAATTTTATTTATACGCGTGTTAACGAGCTTAATTGTGTACGCACGTCAACAGCGCAAACTCACCAGCAGCTTTAATACGAGTTCACGAAAGTTTTCAACTAGTCGACCCGAACTTATAAATTGTTTTTAATTACCAAGCCAAACAAATTCACCAGCGGATTATATGACTTCAATAATTGTTTCGAACTACCCGACCCGGACAAACTGAAAGGTGGATTTTAACTAGCCAACCCAATAAATGTCACCGTCAGATTATGTCACTTTAAAGATGGGTTTTAAGTACCCAACAATTTAGCAAAATACTTCGATATGATTATGCGAAAAAAAAATTGTTACGCGCCGTTCGAAAGCTTCGGGAATATAAAGGTATAGCCGATCGATGAAAAGTTCTGTCAAAGTCGTTCAAGAAATTCCACCAAAGTTTTAGAGCCTACCTAAGTGTTTTTCTAACGACGTGAATATCCGGATGGTCAAATATTCACCAAATCGAAACGTCAGCAAATGCTTTGATGCGTTTGCAAGCTGTGGTTTGGAAATAATTTTCGAAACAAATCTTCGAGATCTCTATTTTTTCATGCTTCATCAAAAAATGCATGCCATTAATCTTTCGAAAGAAAAACTCTATACGCAAAATGAGCAAGCACTTCGAGACCCACAAAAAAATTGATGAGTTCGCGGTGTATGATGATTCATGAATAAATCTTACGCCAAGATGCTCCTTCAACTATTTGACTCGTGTTAAAACGCAAACCATCCAGCGTCCACTGACGGTTGAAGCCAATCACTGAAAACCAATTTGTGGTTGAACATCGATGATGTCCGCACGAGAGGATATGCGAATCAAGGAACGTGCCTCTAAATCAACGCGTAAAACCGCAGAAATTGAACACGATTGGAACGCGTACCCCTGCAACCGTGAAATTCCGCGATAATCTTCTAGAAATCGTTGAACAGGAGAAGGAGAGATATAGATAAACGTTCATAATGTCAATGATCAATCGCTCCGCCTGTTGAGGGTTGACTTCACTGGATCATGCATATACCTAAGGGCCGAACATCACTGTGCCGGTTCAAAAAAATCGATTTTTTTACGTTTTCTTAAGGGGAGATATACACCTCGGAGCCGTAAAAAAGGTCATTTTTGTGAATTTTTTCAAGGAAAACTATTTGAAATTTCGGATTGGGGTTTTAATGATCTAAAAGTATATACATTCAAAAATATGTTTAATTTCCTTTATTTAAAAATATCAAAAATATACAAGGATATTGTATGATCCTTGGAGCGTCGTAAAAAAAACTGCGTATACGGTACCCACGGGCGGTTCTTCAAAATCATCTGCAAAAAAACCAAAAAGATTATTAAACTAGATACTATAATCTAGTACTTGTCATAGCCGATTTTGAAAATATCGATTTATGTCAAAATGGCGGACGTTTGAACATAAATATTGATTTTTGGGCCAAAAATTAGTTATTATTTTGCCTATAAAACAAAAACTAAGTAACGGAAAAAAATCCTATGACAAGTACTAGATAATGGGGTATAGAATAATCACAAAAAACCTCAAGACAATCGGTTCATTGGTTTTCGATAAATTTTTGGTACCGATTTGAAAAACGTGGTTTTGAGAAAAACGCGTTTGAAAATTTGGGAATGAATAAATCGTGAAATTTGTCAACTTACATGGAATCGTCGATACCAGGCCCATAGTGTAGGTCTTCTACAGTCGACGGAATGTTCATGGCTTCTAAATCCTCGACCTCGACCGTCTAGGTATATATTAGGTTCAGGCATTAAAGCGTTAGGCCACAGTAACGGGTATGAAATCATGTGCGAATTTAACATTTTTTCGTATGAAAAAGTGGTTCGCTCATAAAATTAATTATACATCTATTTAACATGAATATCAAGCTGCTAGAAAATATTTTTTTTTTCGATGTACGAAATGGCCGACTACTAATATTTTCTTTTATCTTTTTTTAGGCGCTCCGCGGCGTGATATTTAGCATTCATAATTTGTTACCTAGAACAAAAACAAAAATTCTCCTCAATCTACATTAGAATACCTAGAGAAGTACGTACGGAATTTAAAAAATATTGTTTTTCGAGTAGTCGGCCATTTTGTACATGGAAAAAAAGTTTTCTGACAGTTTGATACTCATACTAAATAGATGTGTAATTAAATTTATGGGTGAAACACTTTTTCATAAGAATTTTTTTTTGAAATTCGCACATGATTTTATACCCGTTACTGTGGCCTAACGCCTTAACGTGTACATATCCCAGAAGATATGAAAAAAATGTTAAGTTAAAATATTGAAAATGGACCAAGTTACAGACGATTTAGTGAGAGCATGCGGCGCAACGATTCACGTATACTAAAACTTTCAATCGCGTTCTTCGCGAAACGACTTTTCTCGACCTGGCCGGAATCGTAACTCCAGATATAATGATCCGATTTTTTATTTTTTTAAATGCAAATTTCCGTAATTGCAGTAGCTATGGTTGTACGTAGCCATTTTTTTTATATTCAGTTTTTTTTTAAGCCACCGAATACAAGTAAAAATTTCACTAACTTCTTTTTAACACCCACCATATTGTGCATTTTTTCATTTAAAAAACAGCTACTTACAACGCGAACTACATTTATATCAATTATAAAACTTTTTATTTTCATTTTCCAGACCAACCATTTTCACGTTATCGATCCGGCCGTTGGACCACATTTTTTATACAGAGGCTCTGTTATACCTCAATAACGTTCTTAATTTTTAATATTTCCGAAAAATATTTAACATTTAATATTTCCGAACATTCCGAAATAAGTTCAATGTATGCTTAATAACATACATTTTTTTCCAAATTCCAAATGAACAATCTAGTAGACGAAAAAAAATCGGAAAAAACGATCTTTTTCAGACAGCACAACTGGTGGACGGAAAAATATTTTTTAAAACAAATATTTTGTCATTTATAAGGGGCCCGTCCACTTTGGAGCCACGAAAAAGGGCTATTTTCGCGATTTTTTTGAGGATTTTCTAAAAAATATGAATATAAAAGTTGTTCGGCTTGATAAATAAAGTCTTAAAATACATTTAAAAAAATATTTCATTCATTTTTATTCATTTTTAAGTACATTAACGTAACCACGTGCAGAAATTTTGGCAGGGATACAGCTGGATTCTGACTTGTATCCCGGGCTCCCAGTTGGGATCTAGTCCGATATCGGATCAGATTCGAAGACTAAATGTAAGATCCGTAAACTGGATTCCATTAGGGATCCAGAACCGGATCCTTTAATGACTCTAAATAGATTCCCCATGGAATCATTGAGGAATCTGGGAAGGATCACGGGTGAATACAGGCTGAAATAAAATGTCAAAAATGGAATTATGACATGTTAAATTCATTATAAAAATAAATAACATTTATAAAGTTTTGGTGCATTAAACTATCAATAAAAAAAAATTGTCCAAAGATTCAAATGGCAGATTGCGCTCATCGCGAGATTTTGATGTGAAATAAAAAAAATTCACATCAAAATCTGTGAATGCAAATGTATTGACAAGAAATTATAAATACAAAAAAATTCACAAAATTAGTTGTGAATTTTTTCGTATTTAAGACAAATTAAAATCAAATTCAAAATGATTAGATTAAAATTTGCGCCAAAAGTGAGTTCGTACGTATTTTGAGAGAAAACATTGCCTCGAGGCAAAGAAATTTTTGCACATAACTTTCTGTGCGAACATTTCTTTGCCTCAACACAATGTTTTCTCTCAAAATACGTTTACCCTTGTGGTGTAAATTTTAATATAACTGTCGTGAATTCGATTTTTATTTTCTTCAACTTGAGGAAATTCACAACTCATTTTGTGATTTTTTCATATTTATAATGTAATATTTGAAACTCACAACTTTTTTTGCAAAAATTTCTTCGCCTCGACGAAATGTTTTCTCTCGAAATACGTAAGAACTCACGGTTGGTGTAAATTTAAATCTAATCATTGTGAATTTGATTTTAATTTGTCTTAAATACATGTTTATACCCACCGACATGTCGGTGGGTATAAACAGAGACTTACTCCCCAAAACCGGTATCCCGGTTAGAATCCAACTTGCATCAGTATCGGAATATGTACGACGACGATGGCATAATTTTGAAAATTTTAGCATCACGTGTATTTTCGGTATTACTATGTAATTCCTATCTGTAGATAGGAATTTTATAGATAGGAATCTATAAACAGAAATTCCTATCTATAGATAGGAATTCCATAGTAATACAGAAAATACACGTGACGCCAAAATTTTCAAAATGATGCCATCGTCGTCGTACATATGCGGATAGTGATGCAAGTTGGATTCTAACCGGGATACCGGTTTTGGGGAATCCATGACAAATCCTGATCGGGATTTGATCGGACACAGGGTATCCCGGTCAAAATTTCTGTACGGGACGCCTCAAAATTAGGTGGGCTAAGTAGCTCCATCACAACGCGGCAACGGCTTGGCTGAAACAAAAAAAATCAAAGTCCATTAGATTCAGTATGACACCAGCTACAAAATGATCCTCAGATTTAAAAAGAAAAGAAAAACGAAAAAGTTTTAAAAAACGCGTTTTTTCGCAGTTTTTCGCAAAAAAAAAAGAGTAAAAATCCAAATTTTAAAACCATCGAGGATCATCTTGTTGCGAATCATGTTTACAATATGTGGTTAAAATTTCAAGAGAATCGGTTTATTAATTTAAAGATACGATGGAGCTATATTTTGAAAACGTTGTTTCGAGAAAAACGCGTTTGAACTTTATACTATGAAAAATGCTTACCTAAACTCAATCGGCAAATCCTGCACCGTACAAAATCCCTTCTGATTGCTCATCATCGTCGATTTATTCAAGTCTTGCTTGCTTTCGATTTTTTGAAATTTTCAAAGTGGACTGGCCCCTCAAACCGACGCTGGTGGATGGGTGATCGGAGTTTGGCTGCGGCGGTACTTTGAGTTAAAGAGCATTGTGCGTTGCCGAAACTCGGTGCGGTGGCCGCTTAGACGTGCACCAGCTGGTGCATCAACCAGCGAGCGGAAGGCCAATACTTCTGAAACCTTGGTGTACATGCTTGAGTCAAACGTCTGTGTACTAGAGAATCAGAAGAATACGGGGCTATACAGGTACGGGTTTGCCACCGGTTCCCCATACCCTCGGCAAATGCGGCATAGTGTAGCTTAAGACAGCTGTGGATGCACCGGAGGTTAGGCTAGATTAGCTAAGGTCAGCTAGGGAGTGACAGGAAAGGGTTTTATTAGGAAAGGTAATACAGTGGGTGAAAAAAGTATTTGTACACACGTCATCTGTTTCAAATTATCCTACGAGAAAAATTTAATGCTTTGTTTAGTTCCTGTGTTCGATAGCTTATCCTAAATATACATGGTGTCGATTATAAAAATCTTAGAAAGACACGAACAAGGAAATAAAGCCGAATCAACAACAGTCTCGGGTCAAATGCACAAATAATTTTTTTTACCCACTGTACGTTAAAAACCCGCAAGTGTATAGGTTGGAACTCAGGAAAAAAAATATTCTGTCATTTTTAACCAATATGGTCATCACATTGGTGAAGCTCTAATGTATCCAGTGTTACATTAGAGCTTCGAATGTAACGCTAAAGTGTTGTTTAATATTTAATTGGTTTTTGTATGATGTCCGCAACACGCAACGCAAATTCAAATTTATACTATGAATTATACAAATTCATAGTATAAATTTGGAACTCAGTATACTCCAAAGTATACGGAGTTCCAAAGTATACGTTGGAACTCAGGAAAAAAAATATCCTGTCATTTTTAAGCAATATGGTCATCACATTGGTGAAGCTCTAATGTATCCAGTGTTGCACAATTGTATTCTCGAGGACGTACAGAAAAGTCGTTTTTTACATTGATCAATGACATAAATATTAACCCTAGAACTACAAACCCATTTTCCTACCTTTAAATTACAAACCGGGGTAACTATTCACCGTGCGCGTTTCTTGTTTGTAAAATCGTTTTGAAAGTTATGAGACTCGTAAGTACATGAATCTCTTCTTTTTTTCAGGCAGATGAATGGTCATAAGAAAATTCAACGTCATTAAAGTTTAGTCAGTCAAAAATCAATTTAAATACCTGAAAGTGCCAAAAAAACGGCCAAAACGCAATTTAGCAAACAAAAACCTGGGGTACATATCTACCCCGATTCGT